>JAIFZK010000009.1:23925000-23932500 GCA_027481765.1 Tenualosa thibaudeaui | reverse complement strand
CACAATGCAACGTGTTTATTTCCATCTCGTTACTAAGTTACATTCCTTGGGCTACTGTGTTAGCTGTACATTGCTTCTCTGGCTGCCCATGTGGAGAGTGGCGACCTAAGTAGATCTTGTTTGAGCTGGCTTAGCTTGGTCTTAGGGCACTGAATGACCCTTGTATCATTTCTGTGTTGTCTTAGTGGTTGCATAAAGCCATGTGTAAATGTCATGTGGGCCTAATGATGCTGTAGGCCCAGACCAGCATGCCAGAGGGAGTGAGCAGTGCTCTAGGCTTTGGGTGACACTCCATGTGGCTTCTCTGGTGGTCACAGTGATTAGCAGAGAGTTAGTCTGAGCTATTGTGCACTCTGGCCTCTGGTCATTATGTGGTTTTCTGTGTTGTTTCTCTGGTTGTTATAGTTGGTTAGCAGAGCATAGTTAGTACAGCTGGTCTACGTTAGTTTCCTCACTAGCTGACCTCTGGTCACTGGGTGGTTTTCTGCATAGTTTCTCTGCTTGTCTTAGCAGAGGGTAGAGCTAGTCTGGACTAGGCTAGTCTCTGTGCTAGCTAGCCTCTGGTCATCAGGTGTTTTTCTGTGGTTGTCTTAGTGGTGACCTGGTCTGGGCTGGCCTAGCCTCTGGACCCTGTGCTTTGGGTGGTGTTCTCTGGTTGTCTTAGCGGTTACATAATTGCCCAGCAGGGGAGAGGAGCCTACAGCACTGGGATTGAAATAGATAATGACCAATGCGCCATCAATCCCACAATCCCCCTGGCTCCGGATGGCCATTCTCTCGTTCTTTCACACACACACACACACACACACACACACACACACACACACACACACACACACACACACACACACGGACACACACTCATCCTCTCTATCTCACACACACACACACTTTCCTACTGGTGCATAAACAAGTAAGTGGTCTGTGTCTACAGGCACTAAAGTGTCCATCAGGGGGCTTAACCCTCATAGATGCACATTCCAGAGCAAATGATTCAGACACATCAGGGACAGAAACACGTCAGCCACCATCTGCTAACTCTTTACAAACACACACACACTCACTAATGCAATACAGACACACATACACACACACACACGTTCTCTCTCTCTCTCTCACACACACACACATACACACACACACACAAACATGCACTTACACACATACTCTCAAGTATAATATGCATACACACACACACGCTCTCTCTCTCTCTCACACACACACACACACACAAACATGCACACATATGCAAACATGTGCTGGACACACTAATACACACACACTCACTAATATACAGTAATACACACATATACAGGACATACTAATACAAACATATTGAAAAAATAAAATGATAGATACACTCACATTCACACACAGGGAACACACTACACACTAACACAAGCATACAAACACACACACACACACACACATACATCTGTGCAAATCTCCCTCTCTGCAGTTATCCATAATGACATCATCCTAGTTGAATCACCAAACCCAAAACATGAACACACACACACACACACACACACACACACACACACACAACCACTAACTGCTGATTATTGTGCAAAAGGGAAGGGGAAGGGAGATTAACTAGAAACACTGCACATTGAGGGGGAATAACTAGACATGTACTGTATGTGTGAGTGTGTGCGGTGTGCTTAATATGTAGGTTACTTGTGTGTGTGTGTGTGTGTGTGTGTGTGTATATGTATGAGTGTGTGTGTGGTGAGCATGCAAATAATGTGTGACCTTTGCAAACTCGTTTGGATATGTGAGCACAGGAGAGAGAAAGAGAGAAGAATGAGGTAGATAGAGAGAAAGATGGAGTCAGCCATTTTCCATCTGACCTCCTTGGTCTGCCGGCTGTGTGTGTGTGTGTGTATGTGTATCCCTGTGGGGTGCGGTATCTGTGGAAACGCTCACACACAGAGAGCAGTCGTCTTGCCGCACTTGGTTAGAACAGACTGGGCGTGACACACAGGCAGGGATACAGTCGCTCATGTTTGAGATTTTATTGGTTAAATAGCAAACAGGACAACACTGAGCGATATACACACTCACGCTTTCTCTCTCTCTCTTTCTCTCTCACACACACACACACACACACACACACACACAAAATAATCTTCATCTAAGCATATGAGCATGAAGATGAGTGATTGACAAAGGGACTAATAGCCACCCAACCCTGATATCCTCAGCACACACACACGTACACACACACACACATTACACTCTCCCCCTATCTTTTAGACTTACAGAAACATACACTCTTATTATCACTGTCTCAAAATACAGCCCATACACACACACACACACACACACAAGTACCCCCAAAACACATACTGTCTCACTCTTTCTTTCTGTCTCTCTTGCTTTCTCTCTATGATTCACACTCTCTCTCTCACACATACACACACGCACATACACACACACACGCACACATACACAGATATCTAGATATCTCAACAAAATCTCACTTTCTCACAGACCCAGTATTCCTACAGTCAGTTAATAGCCATCTTACCCATAGGCTAGCCACTCTCTACTGAGTGACTGCACACTGGGCCCCACGTGTCCATATATTCTCTGGATCTCCAGGATCTTCCCACAATCCTCTCTGAGTCCTATGTAAGCGTTAATAATCCACAAAGCAGGCACTGTGAGGTCGAGCACAGTGAAACTGAAGACAATTGATGGTGGGTGTGGCAGGTTACAGTGTCTGTCTGGCTCAAAGAATGGCATGCTGTTTTGCTACATACATTCAGATATAGCGTGGGGTTGCCTGCTCATATCATATTCTAAAGATGGACCATGAGAGGGGCTTTGTGGTCATTTCAATGTTCTGTGAGACATCCTGGATTTGGCATTTTGCGTCATTACTGTAAGAAGAGGTGCTGCCTCTTTCCAGGTTGCTTGGGAAGAAAATATCCAATCAAACAAACAAAGCAAACAAATGTAAACAAACTGACAAATAAGCAACAACAGAGCAAGTGCTGATCCACGAATAGAGCTGAAGAAGGAAGGAAGAAAAAAAAAGAATCAAAAAGACAAAAAAGCTTCTTTAGAAAAAGAGAGTAACAAAGGCTACAAACGCTTTCACAGTCTCTTGGATTAAAAAACACTGTGGCTATGGCATATTGTGGTAGGAGTTTTAAAAAGCACCCTTTCTGTGCATGGGCACAGGGGCTGGCCGGAGGCTGCCCAGAGGTGCCAATCTGAGCATGAGGGCAGTGGCAGGGCAGAGCACAGGGTTGGCACGTCCCAGTTGGAGACGGTGGTTCAGGGGGCGATGCCACCCAGGGGGTACAGAGGGACGAGAGCGGCAGACTAAGCCGACACACACCTGTGTCCTGAAAAAGGGCCACGATAGAAGGTGGTGCTGCTTCCTTCCGGTGGATTGACATAGGCTGAGCAGGTGTGTGGTGTCAAGAAAAACAGGTGTGTCCTTCTCGTCCCTCAGAGATGGCTGTGACATCACGGCACAGGTGACAGGTGTTGTGCTTCAGCCTCTGTGTTCCCATTGCAGGGTCGCTTCAACGGAGTGTAACTGTGTGTGCGTGTGTGTGCGTGTGCGTGTGCTTGTGTGTGTGTGTGTGTGTGTGTGTGTGTGTGTGTGTGTGTGTGTGTGTGTGTGCGTGTGCATGTGCATGTGCAAGTAATTCAGCAGGACAGGTGCATCTGTATCTGTGTGTGTGTGTGTGTGTGTGTGTTTGTCTATCTGTGGATCAGTGTGTGTGACAGAGAGTTACAGTGGTCATCATCTTCAGAGAGCAAAAAAAATCTAATCTGTCCTGCATAAAATGAATCCTGATATTCCAGTGATTGAAGGTTGAGTCCAAACTTTCTTGGCAAGACAGATCAGTCAGTGGTCAAAATCCTCCAAACCCATCGAGCTGCCAGCCATGATTGGCGTCAAAACCAGGTCAAGTTCAGCCAGACACTATTCAGGAAGTGTCTGTGGAGTGATAAACTTCAAGTGGTGCATCTGTGTTTGATAAAATATACACAAACAAAAGCAAAGAAAACAAAATTAAACAAATAAAAACAAAAACATCCCCAGAGAGCTTGTCATCTGGTTGAAACAGTCTAGTGACTGACAACAAATCCAGTCTAGAGAACTTGGAGTCTGGCAGAAGCACTCAAATGGGACCAAATCAAACCAATCTGGATGGGTCTGATCAGTCGAATCAGGCTGGGTCAAGTTGGATTTACTTCCGGACGGCGGTGTGGCCTCCGCGACGCACTGGGACTTTCGAGACGGGAATCTTGGTGCGCGGGGCTTCCCCTTTTCCTTGCACAGAGTGGTAGACAGGGGCCACAGGGGTGTCTCGCTTGATGGGAATCTTGGAGTCTCGGGGGATTCCGGATGGGGCCCCCATTTTGGAAGAGGGGCGAGAGGCAGACGCACCAGGTGGAGAGGGAGTGTGTGGCGCTCTGTCATCATCGTAACCGTGTGGGGAGGTCGGCGGTGACGTGGCAGGGGACTGGCCTGTGAACTCACTGAGGGTGTCACGGCTTCCACTGTCTCTCGAGAGAGGGTGGAGCACGTCCTCTTCAGACCCGACAGGGGTTGGGGGCCCCCAGGACATGGCAGCCGTGGTGTCGCCATTAGAATGGGCCTCCCGCGTAGGTATCTGTTGCTGCCTCGCTGCTGCCCCTGGTGGTCGCCCCCCTCCACTCACAGGGATCTTGCTCAGGGTGGCAGGCTTCACCACTGGGCTGCGCTTGGCCACCAGGGCTCCTGGAACACCAGCAAATCCAGGGGCAGGCATCTGCTCCTGCAACCCCAGTGGAGGCTCCTCACGGCGGACAGGGATGGCTCTCTGGCTGGGCGTCTCTCGTAGGGCCTCCCGGCTGGCTAGATCCTCCCCGCCATCCAGACGTGCCTCCTCTGCAGGGGGAGAGACAGCAGAGGGTGGAGAAAGAGGAAGCAGGGGAGAGGGAGGAGAGACTGGGGAGGCTACCGGCAGAGGCCTGGTAGATGGAGCTGTGGCTGGAGGAATTGTGATTGAAGGCTCCGGAAATGCAGGAAGTTTTGGGCCAGTTGAGACAGGATGTGAGGTCGTGAGTACTGGGGCGGTGGTGTAAGATGGGGGCGGTTTGTAAGCAGCAGGGGCTGATGGGATAGGAGAGGCAGCCGAGATGTTGAGGGCAACGGCAGGAGTGACATGGGCTTTGGCACTCGGAGCTGGTTCTGTCATGGCAGCAGCAGCGCTCAATGTGGTCGTGTCGGAGAAGGTGGAGACAGGGGCGGATTTAGTCGTGGGAGTCGGAGGTTTGGCGTCCGCACCCGAAGCAGGCTTTGTCGGCGGAGACGTCCGGATGCGGTTGCAGGATAGTCCGAAAGTGGTGACGATCTTGGGCGGAGGCTTCCCGGACGTCGTGGTCTGTTTGCCACTGCTCATCTGACCAGTGGTGAACTTGGAGCCAGCGGCTGCGGATGGAGCAGATTTGGGGCCAGCGGCAGCCACAGCAGATGGTTTAGGTGCAGCAGGCACTGTCTGGGTGATGGTGGCGGCGGGGGTTGGGGCAGGGACAGGGGTAGGAGATGGTGCAGGGACAGCAGTGGGGGCAGGTTTGGGCTCTGGATTAGACATTGAGGGAGACCCCGAGAGTGAAGAAGCAGATAGAGCAGGAGATGGAGACGGAACAGGAACTGGAACTGGAACTGGAACTGGAACTGGAACTGGAGCGGTTGGAGCTCTAGAAACCGCAAAAGGTGGAGGTGGCGGTGCGGCTGCTGCTAGAGAAGCCGGCTTGGTTGCTGTGGCGATGGAAAGGGGCGCCATGGCGTTGAGAGCAGCGATGGGCTTAGTGGTGATCAGAGGAGTCGGGGTCGTGGTGGCAGGAGCAGGGCTGGGGGCAGGGGAAAGCTTGCCTGACGGTGTTGCCGAGGACGACAGGCTCTTCTCCCCGCTGTCGGTGTCATCACCGCGGTCCTTGGTTGCCGTGGCTGATGCTCCGACACGGCTGCTGGCTTTGGCCCATTCGGCCTCCACGTCGGCCACAATGTCACCGCAGCCGGTTAGCGAATCAAAACTCAGGATGGACGAGATGTCGCCCAGGAGCGTGCTCAGACGATCTGAGGTGAGCTCAGCCATGGATGCGTTGGGGTTCAGCTGGGAAGTCAGTGGTTTCTCATCGGTGGCCGTTTTCGGGGTGCTGGGTTTAGGGGTGGCGGGCAGAGAAGTGGGCGCCTGCGACTGCAACGTGGACTCGTCTAGATCCCGTTCGCCCTCGGCCCGAGGCGCAGGTCGTGGGGTCAACGTCAGATGCTCCTTAATGATCTCCACGCTATTGGAGCGTGATGCCGTAAGCGGCGGTCCGGCCCCCTCGTCCGTTTCATCGCCATCGTGCCGACGCCAGCGCATGCTGCCAAACAGGCTGCGGAGACCTTTGCGCTGTCGTCCACCACGATGCGTCTCCGTGCACACCTGCCTGTCCCCCTCACCTCCACCACCGGCCCCTCCACCTCTCCGACCACGCCGGAGCAGCGACAGGAAGCCCAGAGACTTGGCCGAGCTGATGGAAGAGATGGAGGGTCTGGTGGGGGAGGAAGCCGGGTCCACCTTGGACTCTCCTGCCGACGGCTGTTCGTTCTGGGCAGATTCATTTGCGTCTTCCCCCTCTTGCTGCTGCTGGGGCTTCTGCTGAGCGGAAGCTGCGGGCTCTGACATGGTTACCGACTCCAGAGCATCCTGCGTTGCTGTGGCGTTTTCCGAAAGCCCGTCCAGGGTCTTGCTCCTCGGCAGCGGCGACTTGGGAGCCCCCTCCCCTTTGCCGCGCCTGGTGAAGATGCTAGCCACACTGCTCCCGGGTTTGCCTTTGCCAAACAGCTTGAAGGCCTTGCGGATTTTGCCTGGAGCTTGAGGGTCGCTCAGTGGCGGTGTCTCGCAGCTCTCCGACTGAGCATCCATGTTGTGTGACTGTGAACTGCTTCTCTCTCCTCCCTCTCACACTCTCTCTCTCCTGTCTATCTCTCTCTCTCTCTCTCTTTCTCCTCTCTCTGTCACTACCCTCTATTCACAAGCACTGAACAGCCGCGGTTAATCAGTCTCTGTAGCTGTCGTCCCCCCCCCCTCTTCCCCACACATCCATGCAAGGAGCTTTATTCTCTTACCGTGCTCTTTCTTTCTCTCTCTCTCTCTCTCTCTCGCTCTCTCTCCCCTTCTCCCTCTCTCTTTTTCTCTTGCGCGCTCTCCTTCCCTTTCTCCTTCACTGCAGAACGGCGTATGAATGTGTCTCTCTCCCAGCTCTCATTACCTCCCTCTCTGCCTCTTCAACACATCTCTCTCTCTCTCTCTCCCTCCCTTTCCTTCGCTCTCTCTCTCTCTTTCTCTTCAGCACATGCGCTCCCTCTCCCTCTCTCTCTCTCTGTGTTCCTCCCCCTCCCTCTCTCTCTCTCTCTCTCTTCAGCACATGCGCTCCCCCTCCCTCTCCCTCTCTCTCTGTGTTCCTCCCTCTGTTGCCTCCGCCCTCTCGCTGCCTCCT
>JAIFZK010000009.1:23912500-23922500 GCA_027481765.1 Tenualosa thibaudeaui | reverse complement strand
TCGATTTAATGTGCGAAGGCATCTGGCAGTGAGGCTTCTCTCTAGCCCTGATCTAAACACAGATGCAGCCTATACCCCAAATCCTATTAGCGCAAATGAAATTATGACAAGACACTACAGTTGCTCTTCTCCTGTCTACAATGAGGATTCCCAATTCCCTTTGAGCCTTCTCTTTCTCCCTCCCTCTCTGTATATATATCTCTCTCTATCTCTCTCTCTCTCTCACACACACACACACACACAAACACATATACACCTATTTATGCACATTTTTGTACTGTGTTTTATACTGTGCAAACACACATACAGACACACATGGGTAGAAGCATGCACACTCAGGTGTGAACACTGGCACATATGCATGTGCACGCACACACACATATGCTCGCCACACACACACATGCGCGCACGCACACACATACACATATGCTTGCCCAGAGGGTGGGATCTGTGTAATTCATACATACACACACACACACACACACACACACACACACACATCCAGGTCAGTGGCAGGATGTAGGCCAGAAGAGCCAGACTCACAACAGACTCCTGGCTCCCCTTTCCCATCATGCCTTGCTGCGCGGGCCTTCCCATGTGCCCCAGTGGCAGTGAGCGGAATGGAGCGGAGTTACCCAGGGCAACCCCGCATCTGTCTCACCAGAGGAAATGGAGTGGAAAATGCAAGCGGCTCGTTAGCATTGCATTATGCTATGAAAAATACATGTAAAGCCTGTGTCATGTAGGGCATGAAACAGCAACTTGGCTTGGAGAATGAGTGATTGTAATTACCCAG
This sequence comes from Tenualosa thibaudeaui, assembly GCA_027481765.1. NCBI lineage: Eukaryota > Metazoa > Chordata > Actinopteri > Clupeiformes > Clupeidae > Tenualosa > Tenualosa thibaudeaui. The sequence continues at coordinate 23,921,704 of JAIFZK010000009.1, read as the reverse complement.
CACACACAAGAACACGCAGTGGTGTGTGCTGGGTAATTACAATTACATTTGCAGTGGGTCTGTGGCTCTCACAGTGATCTGGTACAGATATGCATGATAGCCAGGTCTATTATGTCATAGAGGAATATAAGGGTGGTAGAACAACATGCTAAGGAGGTGTTGGAGTACAAACCCTCACAGCATTGCGTAACATAACACTACAACGATTCTAGTTGTATTACTTTTGGCCAGTAAGGATAGGCTTCATACGGTATGTCATGAATGGTCTATAATTTAGGTGTGCTGGAGTAAAAAAACATTATGAAGCACCTCATAGATCCAATCTAGTACAGATACCGGGTAGCTGTTAGGCTAGCTGTACCATGCCATTAGAGGTCTGTCACTGTATGATCCTATGTTACATTACTGTAACATTACTATAACTTTGTATAATCTGTGTCACATACACCTCTTTCTTTAGCCCTTATCAAAACATATCAGGCCAAAGTCTCTGGATCACACCAGATTCATTTGCCACTGGGATGACAAATACATTTGTTGAACTGGCAAAACAAATGTGATTGAAAAGGAAAGTGAGATAAGATGTGATAAGATTGTGTGACACTGTGTTGTACAATGTAATGTAAAGTGTAATATAGTGAATCAGGAGAGAGAGATCACGCACGGCTCACCTCCACCTCTATTCTCCACTGGTGCGGTATAACAATGAGAGAGTGGGGAACTCATGTAATTACACATGGGCTAATGGTGAGAAAGATGGTGCTCACAATTTAACCACAGTGTTAATGAGGAAGCAATGACCTGTGGATGAGTACAATGTAGAATAGGAGACAGGTTCTCCATGAGTTATGAGCTACAGAACCGGAGACAGGTTCTCCATGAGACAAATGAGCTGTGGAACAGGAGACAGGTTCTCCATGAGAGGAATAAGCAGCAGAACAGAAGACACATTCTCTCCGAGACAAATGAGCTGAAGAGGAGGAGACAGGTTCTCCATGAGTTATGAGCTATAGAACCAGAGACAGGTTCTCCATGAGACAAATGAGCTGTAGAGGAGGAGACAGATTCTCCAAAACAGAAATAAGCTGTAGAACACGAGACAGGTTCTTCATGAGTTATGAAATGTAGAATAGGAGACAGGTTCTCCAGGAGACAAATGAGCTGCAGAACAAGAGACAGGTTCTTCATGAGATGAATGGTCTGTAGAACTGGAGACAGATTCACAGAATGCTGTGGATATGGTAATGTGAGTTACCTCAAAGAGTGAGTGGAGAAGAGCTACTTGACCCAGGTGAGTTTGGAGGATGGGGGATTGTTTTAAAAGCACAGCAAAAGTAGTCCGATGTGGAGGACAGTAGACAGTGAGGCACTTCTGGAAGCCTCAGTCCACATATAATCCATAGTGTGCATGGAAATCTGAGCATTCATGTGCTATAAGTGCCTGTGAGCGTGTCATGCCATGTATATTATAGTGAGGTATTACAATGTGATGGTACATGTGCCCTTGAGCATGCCATGCCATATATACTATAGTGAGGTATTATAATGTGATGGTTTATGTGCTTGTGAGTGTAAGGTATTTCATGTAATTGGCTCTTTAAAAAATCTCTCCCTATAATCAAACACTTCTCCAGATTCCCAGAGGATTGTGTGTCTGTGCCAAGAGAGAAAGGATCTAAAATAGCTGAATGCAAAAGCACAGGTTATATAATATAATATTGAGAGCCGTAGCCAAAGCAGGAAAGACTCAAAACAAGTAAAGTAAATACAAACTGACCACACTGTTGACTTAGATATGCAGTAGCTTCTACAAAGATTTACTGTACCTGTATTACAGTAACACCACATCAGTATTACAGTAACTTAATTATTTATGTTTTTTCAAACCCAAGTATAAGTTGTCTGTGGTCAAGTATTGCGGCAAACTAGAATAAATCTACTGTACAAATAAAATGACAAAAAATGTTGGAGCTGGCTTTTCTGCGCATCCATCTCCTACATTGCGCAACCGGAAGTTCATTTAAGTTTTATTTTTACTAAAGATTAAGACATAAGAAATCAGTCTTGAATAGTGTCCCATTGACTGTAAATATTGTATGTAGGTGTTAAAATATCTGTGAAACATGACTAGACTAAATCAGGAGTGCCACTTGGGTGGTCCAATGAGAGAGATGGGTAGAAAGAGAGCTGATGAGGACTCTTTATCTGCTCCTGGTCTTTGGGATCCTGAGGCGGCACAAGTTCTCCTTATTCACAGATTTCATGTGAGAGGAGAACTGGCAGGAACAGACAGGCCTTTTGTTCCTCTGGCTCTGCCTGACCACACACACACACACACACACACACTCATACCCACACACCCACACACACACCCAAAACAGCACAATCAACCAAACACGCGATCAAAGTTGAGCTGCTTCTCTCCACATCCCAAACATCACAACAACAAACAGACACAGGCAAACAGGCTCTCTCCTGTCCTCATACTGCTCTTGGCATCTCTAGCAGATATGACCCTTAAATAGGCTCTGAATCACTGGTGGATTTGGTCCACATGGGTGGCAGCTCTTATGCAGATCTGGCCCATATGATGTGCATCGGATCTCTAGGTGGATCAGCCCCACATGGGCACAGCCCCTAATCAGTGCCCCACCATCAACAGAGCTTGTACCCTACATGACCTTGATGACCTTGAGCTATGCCTATCTTTCCCCACTTTCTCCACCTGATGCTTTTGTAAGTGCACACCTGATCCTTTCCCACACTGCACTGTCAAAAACACCTTACGGACCAGGGCAGAGACCAGTAGCCCAAAGAGCACAAGAGAACAAACACCACCTCTGTTTGCCCTAGGCTAAGAGGATTGACTGAGCGTGTTTTAATGTGTCATTTAATCCTGTTATACTCCCAGTCCAGATAGAATTAAATGCAGTTCAGTTCACTGGCTGTCGCACATACGCAGATTACAGTAAGTACATAATACATATCAATGAGCACATATAATGTATATGTAGTATGTGTGTGTGTGTGTTTGTGTGATTGTGTATGTGTGTGTGTCTGTAGTCTGTAGTCAGAGATGTATAAACAGTTTAAAACTGTTTTAAAGGCTTTTAACAGTATAAAACTGTTTTAAAGGCTAATATGCAAAGGGTTTGGGGCTTTTGGTGGGTTATGTTGTCGTTGTTGTTCTGCTTCACCTTATACCAGAACAGGCAGGGAGAGGAGCATCTGTGTGATATGAGAACCACACAGACTTAGTGTGCTGTTGTTGTTGTTGTTGTTGTTGTTGTTGTCATACTTAACCCAGTTCACACCCCCTCCCTTTTGTCTAATCCTCTCATACTCCATGATCATGATGTTCCTCCCTCCTGACTCAGAGATTCTGGCAGCGCTGTGCAGCCAGCTGGCTTTGAGCGCCATCTGCTGGTTACTCTGGTGTTAAGTAGGAGGGAGACAAAATGGTAGTGTGTGAGAGAGTGTGTGTGTGTGTATGGGGGGGGGGAGATAAAGAGAGAGAGAGCGAGAGAGAGAGAGAGAGAGAGAGAGCATGTGTGTGTGCGTGTGTGTAAGAGAGAGAGAGAGTAAGTGTATGGATTTATGTGTGTACAGTATGTGTGTATATGTGTGTACAGTATTTGTGTATGTGTGTGTAGTGTGTGTATATGAAAGGGATGGTAAAAAAGTGAAATTGACAGAGGGATGGAAGGGAGAGATTGAAAGACAGAGGGAGGGGGAGAGACAGAGAGAGAGAGAGAGATGAAAGGGGATCAAAGAGAGAGAATTAAAGGACATACTGGAAAGGGGCAGTGGACTGGTAAGAGACAGCCACTTAAACCGCAAATCATATGCCCAGCAGCCTAGGGTGTGATGCACTCAGAAAGCAGATTCCCAGAAATGGAGGCCAGAGGGGATGATGTGTGTGTGTGTGCGTGTGTGTATGTGTGTGTGTGTGTGTGCGTGTGTGTGTGTGTGTGTTTGCACATGTGTGTATGTGTGTGTGTGTGTGTGCATGTGTTTGTGCGTGCGTGTGTGTATGTGTGCGTGTGTGTGTTTGTGTGTGTATGTGTGCATGTGTATGTGTGTGTGTGTGAAAGAGTGAGAGAGAGAGACAAGGAGGAAAAAAAAATGCTCACTTTAATTTTTACTCTTGATTCTAAAACACAACTCTATTTTGATTTATCTCACATCACTGAGCACAACCTAATCACAAAAGCAAATCTAAATACTTTTGTGGCAACAAACCATGGCATTTACTGTAGAATATCAAAGTTGCAGTGAAAAGCATTGTTCTTTGTGATGGCATGAACTTGACTGGAGGGGTAAGCTGTACTGTGGAGTGGGCCTCAACCTTTATCTCTGAGAACCAGTCCTTCACTCTCAAGGCTGCGACTCGGAGTGGAGGGATGGCTCTGATTGATTGCCAGGCACTCTCAGCAACCCTCCAGCTCCATCACAGACTCTGGTTCTCCCTGATCTGACTGATGTGTGAGACTGCTTCTCCAGCACTCGGCCCTATGGTGCTTCTTGTTGACAGCCACAAAGTAAACAACAAACTTAACTCTATCCAGTCTATACAGTCTGGCAGATGTTGATTTATTAGATAGATACTTGATGTTTACAATTGGTTATAACAGCAAAACTACCAATTTTGTAAAAACCGAGACTACTTCTTTAATGTATCGTGATTCTAAATAATAATAATAATAATAATAATCACCACTCAAAGTGCTGGTCTGACACTTGTTTTGTAGGCTACCCGAAAGAAAATACTTCCCTAGAACAGGCGGCTGAAACCATATGGGCCGCGTCGGTGGATATCGATGAAACGGTTTTACAGTAGTAGCCTACAGATGTGCAGTGATTTCATCCCATGGTCAAACCCGTCTTTGTGCTCTGCTCCCCATCGGAGGACCTGACGTCACACAAACCCTCTTTTCTGCAGGCGGATTAAAGATGGCGCCCTCGCACGTACTAAGATGCTGTCAACGGGGCTTATCCTGGATACCTGTTATTTTCATAAACCTGGTCGTCTGCTGGTCGTATTATGCTTATGTTATGGAACTCTGCGTATGTAAGTACATGTGTTCATTAATGGCAGACAGAATTTGGGGGGTTTGTATGTTGTTAAAAAGTTATCCGTTAGTTTGAATGGACAGCAGGAAGTGAATGAGGTGGCTGTAACTGACTGGTACGATTATTTTGCCGAAAGGACTGTCCCTCAACCAGTCTCATTGCCTAGTTTTCCAAATATAATACTGACATGTAAACATATATTATGCATTTGCTGTATTTACGAGCACAGCTTTTGTAATAATACATGAAACACACCGTCTACGACTTGGGCTGCCACATTGCATCTCTCTCCCGGTTTGTAGAGAAGTAACTCCAGGGATGGAATGTGGATGCATTCTTTTGGGAAAGATGAATGAATGTCGACCTCATAGGAGCCAGTTAAGTTTATCATCCCGTTGTCAAAGCAGGGACCGGGGCTCAGTCATCACGGAGTCATTTACTTGTAATTGAACAGATTTACGAACATAATAACCAGCCATGTTTTCTATGTTGTATTTCTTTCCATACTCTAGAATGTTACGAGTTTAGGGTTATGGGTTTACTGACAAGCCAGAACTAACGGGTTTTAGCTAACCGGTCAAACAGATGACATTGGAGAAAGGCAGGCTTCTCTCATACAGAACAGGCAACTGTCTAGCGTTATGTCACAGTTTTTTTTCGCACTTAACAGTTACTCAACTGTTCATGTGATCGATAGCGAACAGAAACAACATGCCCTATGCAGTTATTTCCCAACACTTTCCTGACGTTCTCTCGAGTAAGGAACTTGTGACAAATTTCTTGACGTTTACAGCGATCTTGTTTCCTGGTCCAGTGTCACCCAGATTGGACATTGTGCCCAGGAAATGTAGGTGTCCTCATTCCGTCTGTCAGGTGACAATTCATGTTGTCAACTTGCACAATGAAATCCATCCATGGCATGTCTTCATCATTTCACATCCACAGCTTGGCCCGACAAATGTTTGCTTGTATTCTCTCTGCCCCTGTAGCCTTACTTGCCTGCCTAGATATTTAAAAGACCTGTTGTCATAACAGTGATAGTCACTGACTCACAGGCTCAGACATAGATCTGTTCATAGTGTCTGCTCTTGCACCCTGAGTGCTTCTGTGAGTGCTCAACTGAGCGCTACTGTGTGGCTTGAGGTCAGTGTTAGTGGGTGTTAAGTCGCCTGGCCTGTTTACTCAGCAGCCCCTGGGGCCGTTAATCTCCCACAGTGTCTGTTAGGCTGCAGCCAGGCAGGGTCTGGCTCTACACCCAGCTAGTCTGAGCGCACTCTGGTAGGGCCTGACTCTACAGCCAGCTAGTCTTAGCGTACTGTAGTAGAGCCTCATGCTATAGTCAGCTAGTCTTAGCGTACTGTAGTAGAGCCTGACTCTACAGCCAGCTAGTCTGAGTTTAATGTAGTATTGCCTGATGTTACAGCCAACTAGTCTGAGAGTACTAACCTCCAAAGGGCTTGACTCTACAGCCTGCTAGTCTGAGCATACAGCAGCCAGCCAGTCTGAGAGTACTGTCGCAGAACCTGTCCCTACAGTGGCCCGGTCTAAGCAATCCTCAGCAGGGACTGAAGCTACAGCCAACTAGCCTGAATGTGCTGCCTACTCTAAGCATACTATATTAGCGGCCACCTGACACCACCATCAAACAACTTGAGCAAACTGGAGCCAGGGCATGAGGACAGTCCTAGTTAAGGGAGTCCTAAGTGTAGTAAGGTGGGTCTAGATTTGGTCCTGTAGACTGACAACAGTTCAGTCTGGAGATGTTGTAGCAAGGCCTAAGGTTCATTAAAACACTGCAATCAAGGGGAATAGATAGGGATTCCATTACAACAACCCAAGTCTTTTCTAGCAGTAGGACACTTAGTCCAGTCTAAAGACAATTAAAAGGGAGAATAACAGCAGAATTAAACAGTAAGTCTAGAGACAATTCAACAGGATATAATAAAACACACACCAGAACATTCTGTTGGGTGAAGACCGCCATCTAGAACCCAGCATCTAATAGTTGAGTCCAGTTTTGGTTATGTCAGGTTACAGAGCCAGATGTGCAGTCATCTTTTTATATGTGTGTGTGTGTGTGTGTGAGAGAGAGAGAGAGTGTGTGTGTGCACTCTTTAGTTAAAAGTGCGTGTCCATCATGCAGCAATAACTATGAGTATATTTTAGCAAGAGATGCTCTTTGGGAAAGAGTGCTTTTGCACACTTGGATGTGGTGTAAATATCAGTCACTGGTTTGACACAAGTGTGTCCTGAGCCTGTTAGCTGTGTGTGTGTCAGTCAGTGGTGCTGCGTGTCCTAGGCTGGTAGCTGTGGTCTGAGGGTTTGGCTTTTGGGAGGCTGTAGTCACATTGTTCTGAACCAGTACATACCAGTGAGTCTAATCTTGATGAAGAGGCGGGGCGTTTGTAGGGGGGGGGTCACTCTAAATCCAATCCAGCAGTCAGTTTTTGGTACTCCTCAAGCATTCGGAATGTTGTGTTGCCCAAAACACACATACACACACACACACACACACACACACACACACACACACACACACACATACACTCACACACAGAGTCAGTCAGTCCCCCCTTACACAACTCTACTTGAAGCCACTTGCATCCCATCTATCGTTTCTGCTCTCGCTCTCTCTCCCTCCTTCCCTCTTTCTCTCCCTCCCCCCGTCTCTCTATCTCTCTCTCTCTCTTTCGGACACACACACACACACACACACTTCTGCTGCTTATCCTGTGTGTCTTAATGAATGGCACCTGTCAGTGTGTGTGCTCCTGCTGGTGGTGAGTGAGTGGGGTGTGGAGGTTCTCCCGGGCTGCCGAACAAAGCTGCCTCAGATGGACACTCCCACAAGGCACTGCCAGCCTGGAGCCACCCAGCGACAGAGGTGTGTGTGTGTGTGTGTGTATGTGTGTGTGTGCGTGTGTGCGTGCACATGCATACAAATGTGTTAGTGTTTGGAGGGTGTTGTGATGTGTGTGTAAGAGAATGTGTGTAAGAAATGTATAAATGGGCAAAACATATGGTTGCAGTTAGTTTATGGCTGCGTGGTGTGTGTGTGTGTGTGTGTGCGTGCCTGCGTGTGTGTGTTGGGAGGGAGGTTTCAGGGGCTGGCAGTGACATGTCTGTGGCATAAACTTTAGCTCTTTGGAAACTAGTATGGAAATAAGACTATGAGGGTATGTAGCTGCTGTGCATTGAAATGCCATTGATGACTGTATGCATAGACAGTGAAATTCTTCTAGTGCAGAATTACACACCAGTGTAGTGCTGATGGTTTGTTACTGGATGGATGTAAGATGGAGACCGAGGTAGAGGGTAATCCAAAACACATTCAACTCATTATTCTCTACTCTACTCTACTGGTATGGGAATGTAAAAGTATGAGTATGGGAGTATGTAGCTGCTAGTATGGGAGTATTAGAGTATGTAACTGCTAGTATGGGAGTATGTAGCTGCTAGTATTGGAGTATTAGAGTATGTAACTGCTAGTATGGGACTATGTAACTGCTAGTATGGGAGTATGTAGCTGCTAGTATGGGAGTATGAGTGTGGGAGTATGTAGTTGCTCTGCATTGAAATGGCATAGACAATGGAAATCCCTTATTAATGTCCGTCTCTCTCTGTCCTCACCTGTGTGCTGTGTCCACTGTCCTCACAGATACAATCCCCAACGCAGAAGAACAAGGTGAGAGATCTCCACCTACTCAGTACACTAATCTGTTCTAAGACAGCAGTCTTAAACATGGACACTTGCTGTTTTTTATGTTTTGGATACTTATGTAGTAGTATCTCCATTTTTCACGCTTAAGTTTACAGCATAGTACAGATCCCATTTTCAAAGGCTTTTTTAAACCAAACTACTGATTTTGTGTGTAATTGTCCAAAAGCATATCCTCCAAATTGTCCAAAGCACATCCTTTGGGTTAATTTCATTTACTGACTTTATCTGCCTCTCTCTTTCTCTCTCTCTCTCTCTGTCTATCTATCTATGTGTGTGTGTGTGTGTGTGTATGTTTCTGTTTCAGTCATATATCTGGTGGTGTTTCATCTCTGCTTTATCATGTTCATGTGGTCCTATTGGAAAACTATTGTCTCCAGACCAACAAACCCATCCAAAGAGGTACAGATTCT
>JAIFZK010000009.1:23825000-23907500 GCA_027481765.1 Tenualosa thibaudeaui | reverse complement strand
TCTGAGGGGATGCAGAGGGTCCATCTAAACACTATCAAAGGCAGTGAATGTTATCCAGACACCCACACTAAACAGTGTGTGATATGTCTCATGGGGATGCACCCCAGCTCTGGGGAAACTCCACAGACCAAGACCACAGCACCCCAGTGTCTCTGAAACATCCAGACACATGATTGAAAGGCTGCTTCAGGCTGGATGGGTGAGGATCCGCTTTGGATTCTCAAATGATAACAAAAAATGTGCACACTCAATATCTCAATATATGTATGTCTATTTATGTTTATAAATTTCACTCAGGCTTCATATATTTATATTTATTTATGTTTATGTTTATAAATGTATGGAGACACAGTTGCTGAATCCCAGTATCCGCACTAAGCCCTTTGCCCTGAACCCTCAGTGACTTCACTGACATAAAATGACTCAATGATTGGCTCATTTGTGTGTAGACATTATCCAGATGTGCACTCTGGATTCACACTCATCGTGCTGTGGTCCATCGCAGTCGGTGGTGCTGCCAGTGTCTTATGGGCGCTCGTTGAGTGGTCTCTCTCTCTCTCTCTCTCTCTTGCGCGCGCGGTGCCATTCACATCATTAGATTGGTCAGGAAGTCCAGCCGTCGCTCAGGAAGAGCCTGTAGACACCGCACGCACTTCACGCTGTGTCAGGAAATGAGAATGAATGGACTCCTAAAGTGGCGTTGAGTGGGGTTTGTGCGCAAGTAAGCCAGGTGACGCAGATAGACAGATTGACAGGCAGAGTGAGTTCTTCCTGGCCTTTGTTTCTATGGGTGGGCATTGAATAAATGGCTGTCCATCATTTCTGCTTCATATATGCTTCTGACCTCTTAACAGTGGCCCCTGAACAGCAGCTGTAAAACAGCCATTTTGGCTAATTCTGGCACATTTACATTGAATGTTTAATAATGTGCACTGTCCATCCCAAATAAAACATAAGGAAATAAAGATCTCTGTGTGACCCAAGTGTAGTTGAGTAGGCTGGGTGTGTGTGGTGCTTCAGTGAGCTAAGAGCCTCGGGGCTCGGGGTAGCTCTCCTGGGGGAGACTTGTGCGTTTGATGAATGTGTGTGTAGTGGGTTGTGGATATGGCTTTGTGTGTGAATGCAGCCGTATGCTATTTGTGTGTCCTTGTGAGTCAATTTTGTGCATTCCGTTTGTGTGTGTGTGCGTATATGTGTGTATGTTTTTGTAATAGTATGTGTGTGTGTGTTTGTGTTTTTTTGTGTGCGTATGTGTGTGTTTTTGTAATTGTATGTGTGTGTGTGTGTGCGCGTATGTGTGTGTTTTTGTAATAGCATATGTGTGTTTGTGTGTGTGCGTATGTGTGTGTGTTTTTGTAATAGTATATGTGTGAGTGTGTGTTTGTGTGCATATGTGTGTATGTTTTTGTAATAGTATATATGTGTGTGTGTGTGTGTGTGTGTTTGTGTGCGTGCACATGTGTGTATGTTTTTGTAATAGTATATATATGTGTGTGTATGTTTTTGTAATAGTGTGTGTGTGTGATTAGCCCCAATCAGCGGGTCTTACCGCCTGTCTGCTTCTCCCCAGGGTGAATAATTGTGTGGGCTTCTCCAACTATAAGTTCTTTGTCCTGTTCCTGGGCTACTCCATGTGCTACTGCCTCTTCATCGCAGGGACTGTGCTGCAGTACTTTATCAAGTTCTGGACAGTAAGTACACACACACACACACACACTCACACTCACAGACCTCTGGATGTACTCCATATACTGTTTTTTTTCTATCTGTCCCTTAGTCTCTCTCTGTCATTTAACCACCTTCCACCTGTTCTGAGAAGCAATGACTTCATGTTTGTGAGTGTGTGAAAGTGTGTGTGTGTGTGTGTAAGTGTGTGTGTGTTTGTGTAGGTGTATACACTCTCATATCCAGCAGTGGGATCTGTTCAACCTCTAACAGATGGCCCCATCTCTCTCACACTCTCTCTCTCTCTATCTATCTATCTCTCTCTGCTCTCTGTGTGTTTGGTCTGGAGTGCTTTCTGACCCGGAACATTCCTCACCTCCAGGCCAAGGTGTCCAGAAAGGGTTGTTGGTTGATGTTTGGTGTTCGGTGTGGTAGCTCGGCGATCTCCAAACGCACGCCTGACGAGAAATTCTATTTCTTGATCTTTTTCTGCGGAGAGCGGTAATTAGTTGTCAAAATCACAGCAGTTTCATAAAGTAACACAACTGCTTATTGCTGATAATCTGATCTGCAGTCAGTGTGCTGTAACGACAGATTTAGCATGATGGACAGTTCTGTAGTTGAACAGCTGAAAGCCACTCTCTCTCTGCTCTTCTCTCAGGGTGAGTTTGGACACAGTACATTTCTGTGTGTGTAGTAGTAGTGCTGTTAGCCAGTTAGCCAGTATGTAGTTCTACTGTGTAAAACCCTTTAAATGGCCTTCAGCTCTTCACATGTGGAAATGCACCTTGAGTTCATTAAGAACTGCAGACCAGTGACAGTTTTAGGTGCATTTAAGGATGGGTTTCCTTCAGTCGTACTTATGAGCAGCACGGTCTGATTTGTTTTGCAGTTTTACAAACACAAGCACGCACACACACACAAACACACACAGAAAAACCTGGACAGACTTGATCTGATTTGCTTTGCTGTGTAGCAGAAACAGCAGTGTTGATTTTCCATCTTTGGGAATGTAAAGAGGTAGAGTGAGTGGACTTGGTCCTGTGTGTGTGTGTGTGTGGAGTTGCATCTAATTTGTGGTAATGTGATCAGGAAGTTGCTGTTGCTGGTGGGGCTGTTGTTGTTGTGTTGGTGTAGTCTGGTCTCCACAGTAACTTTTTAAACCCCAGGGTAAATGGAGTTGTTTGTGCCAGCAACACAAACCAAAGTGAGGATTTTGAGCTGTGTGGAAGTGTGTTTTAGGCAAAGTAGTCCTGTGTGTGTGTGTGTGTAACTAAATGTGTTTGTAATGTGTGCACAGTAATAGTTTTTAGTTTATGACTGGTAAAGAAATTGCGCAAGTGTGTGTGTGTGTGTGTGTGTGTGTGTGTGTGTGTGCATCTCCCCATCTGTGTGTAACCATGTTTCTGCTTTGTTGCTTTAACACGTCTTTGTCTCTAATACTGTCTTAAGCTTTGCCGAAGGAGAGCAGCAGAAAACTGTCCTCAGGTAAAACCTTACCCTGCTGGCCTGTCTGTCTGCGTGTGTGTGCGTGTGTGTGTGTTGTTGTTGTTGTTGTCTGTACAGTGTCTGTACTGTGTTTGCCTGCTTCTAAAACATTTAGACAGCAGTCTACTATACTACTACTATACCACTCCAGTTCAGCACATTCTAGTGCAGTCTAGACACTGCTGTTTCTTATGTTGACGCATCCTGACACCACTGACCACTGGCCTTGTGGGAATTGTAGTCCTGCATTCCCACATATATCCAGAGTTCTGTAATGATGACCAGGCCAGTGGCTCAGTTAGCATGTGAGAAGCTGGGCATCATTGGTGGGTGGCACCACTAGCTGGTGTAGGTGGCAGAGGGGTGTAATTGGGGGCACGACCCATAAAGTCCACTGCTGTAGGCAGCAGAGGTGCAGTGTGACGTGATGTGACATGGTGTGATATCTGTGTGTGTGACTTGAGACATTTTGACTTTTTATCATCCCTCTGATCCCTCTGATTTCTTCTGCTTTCTCTTTCTCTCTCCTCTCTCCTATCACCTCTTTCTACTTGTTCTCTCTTCTCCAATCTCTTTTCTTCCTTCCCTCTCTCTCTCTGCCCCCCTCCCTCCCTCGCTCCCTCTTTCCCTTTCTCAGAATCAGCTGCCTGACACTCATGCCAAGTTCCACGTCTTGTTCCTCTTCTTCGTGGCCACCATGTTCTTCATCAGCATCCTCTCTCTCTTCACCTACCACCTCTGGCTGGTGGCAAAGAATCGCACCACCATAGGTACTCACAAGAACACACATACACACACACACATACATACATTCACAAACACATACACACACACACACACACACACACACATATATATATATATATATATATATATATGTATATGTGTATATATATATATATATGTATACACACACTCACATATACATACACACACACTCACAGTTGTACACATTGCCAAAGGCTTGCACATGAACTTGCGTACACACACACACACACACAAAAAAACGAAACTGATTAGACTACATACACATCCCTAACCCACCCTTTGGCCCTCCCTCCTCCTCAGAGGCATTCAGGGCTCCAGTCTTTAGGAACGGTGCTGATAAGAATGGGTTCACGCTGGGCTTCAAGAAGAACTTTATAGAGGTGTTTGGGGACCAGAAGAGATACTGGTTCCTGCCCATCTACACCAGGTGAGGCAGTAGAGAGAGACTTTTGAAGTTCCTTGGATTTAAAATATGCCTCTGGCCTACTAGGAGAAAGTGAGAATTTATAAATTGAACAGTTCAGTAATTACAATAATGCCAAAATGTACAGTAACCAAAAAAAGTTTAGTGACAGCATATCAGACACGAGCATATCAAGACAAGTGGAATAAATTTGTTTCTTACTTGGTGTTACCCTCACTGCTCTCCCTTCAGTTTGGGTGATGGACACACTTTCCCCACACGTCTGGTCAATATAGACCCAGAACAGCTGATTGTGGATCAGCCCAACTCCAAGAGGTAAAGTCAGCCTCAACAGTCAGATCCTGTAGAATGTGGAACTAGAATATTCTAGAAACAACATTCCACAGAGAACATTCTATGCATTGCCCACAGGAGATCAATCAAATCATAGGTTCTGACATGTTTCTCATCTCATCACACTATTCTTCTGTAGGAAAGGGAGGAAATGTAATTCAATGTTCATCAATATGCATTGCATGTACATCATCTTTTCCACACTACCGTCTACTGTCCTTTGTCCATTTCTCCTTGTCTGTGTGTGTGTGTGGACTCTCTAACTTTTGTGTCATCCTACAGTGCTTTAGATGGAGAGAGCATGTCTAATTCACATAATCATCTCCTGGACAAGACTGATGGTAAGGGCCATTCTGTGTGTGTCTCTCTATGTGTGTGTGTGTGTGTGTGTGTGGACTTTGGACTTTAGACTTTGACCTCAGATGTGACCCTTTTTTCTCTCTCTTGCTTGTTCTTGTAGATGGGGAACCTACAGTTACTGTCACTGTGGAGAATGAATCCTAGTCACGTGAGGTGTGTGTGTGTGTGTGTGTGTGTGTGTGTGTGTGTGTGTGTGTGCTGTTGTGGAGCAAACAGTGAAAGACTCCACATAAACTGATGTGCTGTGATGCTGAGTGATGATCTTTTCTGTCTTCCTATAGGAAAGGGACTGTTGTGATGGACGGAAGCACAGACTCCGTTTGGAGGTCCAAGCCTGGAAAACCTAGACAGAAGCTATTATTATCACACACAAAAAACACAAACATACACACACACACACACACACACACACACACATACAGATACACGCGCACACTTACACATTCACACTTTCTCTCTCTCACTGCCTTAAGATCAGCTACATTTCCATGGAAACCTTCATTTTGGTCTCCAATGACTGTTAAGAAATGTCTCTTCCTCATCACCATGGATACACTCCCCCTCCTCCTCCCAAAGGGTTTAATGTTCATTAGCCATAAGTCTCACCATCTGCCTACCATCATCTGTACACACACACACACATTTATACGCCCGCACGCACGCACACACGCACACACACTTATACGCACATACACACACACACAAGCACACAGTTGAGATTCGTCAACATTAGTCTTTATTACTAACCAAAGACAGACAATTGTAATTTGTTTATTTATTTATTATGGTGTTAATTAGTTAGTCAGCTCTGGGTCAGGTTTGAGCTCTCAAGCCAAAACAAGTGTGGTGTATTTGCACAAGCTTGGGCTTATTATCACCCACAAACATCTTCACATTCCTCCTCCTGAACATTCTCTTTCTCTCTCTCTCTCCCTCTCCCTCCCCCTCCCTCCCTCCCTCTCTCTCTCTCTCTCTCTCTCTCTCTGTCACACTCTGTCACTCAGTCACTCACTCTTCACTTCGGTCAGAATCAGACAGACAGCAGAACACACTGGAGCCGGTCGGCCTGGGTCTGATCTCAGTATGGTTCAGATCTGTCCCTGACATGGCCTAGATCTGACAAACAAAGGCGAATTTTTGTTAACATTTTTCAGCGTGCTTTCCACTAACCAGCTAAGTAGGGAGTACTTGCTTGAAATGAACATTTGGAATATCTACACAAAAACTTTCAAAAGTACTACTTCAAAGACATTGTGTTTGTTGCAACTTGACTTGGGCTCAGAAGAATCCCTAAATGAAGCCTCTACATATCCTGCCATCACTGAACTGAAGAAGCCGATCTGGCCCATGACTGGCAGGGCTGGTGAAAAGGCTGTCACTGTAGAGCACCAGTGAATAGTGACACAGGACCACAGGGCTGATCTCGGGTCATACTGGTCCAGTTCTGGCCCAGTCACTGTAACAGCTCTGGCACCTGAGCTGCATCTGAAGCTACTCTGCATCTCGGAGTTGGCAACTGTTATATTTGATGACCCCAGAAGTGCTGGGTCTGTAGGCAACCTAAGTTCAGTCTCAGGTGCGTTCTGGTCTCGGTCCAGTTGTGACTGTTCAGGTGCTGTTCTGCTTCTGTCCATTAAGCCTTGAATGAACCTCTGGAGCATCTTCAGATGGAGACGGAGATGGACCCATTGTGTTTACTCGCACTTTAGTTTTCCTCTGATTCCTCCCCCGACAGATTTCTTTGGGATCTTTCCTTCTTTGTTTGCTGTTTTCATTGTTTTTGTTTGTTTTGGCCTGCAGATCAGTGTTGCGGTGACCCTTTTCTCCCTATTAACACATTAACACCAATCTGGGTCAGCAAGATGGAGGAGTGTTTCTAGGTGGCTAGTATAGTTTTGGGCTAGTCATCCAAACAGACCTACCAGTGCCTGTTATTAGATGTATCCATACCACATACTGGCTGGTTTAGATATTTCAACATACAGCATGACTATGGGTTCATGTCCATGAACTGTCTGTGTGCTGTAATGGTGTGAGCCATGATCTAAGTAGGCCTATGTCACCATGGGTGCACCAGTGGAAGGCTGACTTGCAGCTGTTAAGCTGTTCACTCTGAACCCTGCCATTCAACTCAAAGGCCTCCTCTGCTCCTCTGGTTCCATAGCATGCTGGTCCACTTCCACCTATCGCCCTCTGTGCAGCTCCAGTTCTTCCCAGCATGCACTTCAGCCTTCAGCCCATGATGACTTTCCTAGGTCACATCTCTTTTGTTGGTCTGCAGATTGTGTGCTGTAGAGACGTTTTCCTTTTGCTGCGCACCCTGGACAGCCCCTCTCCTTTTCTTCCTCTTCCTCTTCCTCCACCTCTTCCTCCTTCTTGCCCTTCATCTATCCTCCTCTTCTTCTGCCTTCTCTCTGCAGACTCCTGCAGTCTGCTCAGTGCCTTTCCTTCAGACGTACTTGTGTTTGTCTGGTGTTGTCTGTCACTTCATACAGTGGTGGTATTGTTGTGGTTGTTGTAGGCCAATGTGGTTTGGAGCGGTCGGTTTGTTTGTTTGTTTGTTTGTTCGTTCGTTTGTGTTACCCTTGGTTACGTGCTTATGTAGAGTGTAGTGCACACGGGAACTCAAGATGTGAGAATGCTTACGTCAGGAGGGAGTGTTTGATGTGTCACACCAGGGAGATGCTTCTCTCTCTTCAGGTTTTCACACAGGGTATCCTTACTGGCGCAGATGTGGGTAAGGTAGTGCACATCTGGACACGGCTGTGAAGGAGTCTCATCTCAACCGTGAATAGAGCTAATTAAATGACTTAAGTAGTGTGCAATTTGTAAATCAGATCAGCGTGGACACAAATTCAGACTCTTCAGCATTTTTTTCTGCTTATGGGTGGGTGTAAATTGCTTCTGAAATTGTGGGTCCTGCCCACTTCAAACTAGCCAGCATGTCCAGAGATTTGTACTGACCACATCTGGCCTGTGGGGCTACCCTTAGGTAAACACACACACACACACACACACACACACACACACACACACACACACACACACTCAGTTGGCTCAGTGCTTTACATGCCATATGGTGTGTGACATGTTCAAACACTTGAGTGTTTTTCAAAGAAGTCTTCTTTTTATGTCTTTAAGTTCTTGTTTTGGGTAAAAGTAACTTGTTATTTATATATGCAGACTTTTGTATTAACGTGTTCTGATGTTTTTGTTTTCTTTTAATCTGAAAAGGGAGCTGATACTGGGATGTAGACTGAAAACATTGTTTACATTTTAGTCTGGAGGGATTGGCTTTTCATTTTGATACACACTTGTGTACAGTTCATTTTTTTGTGGTTTTGTACAAAGTTAACTGGATTATTTAGTACTAATCCAACTGCATTCCAGTTCAATATATGGCTTTTATACAAGCTTCAGTATTATATGGTTTAAATAGTCTGTGGGTTTTCATGTAGGCCACACAAGACAACAGAGAGCTTTGTAGCTTTTTAAAAGTGCAACTTTAGTGTTGTTCTGTGGCACACTGCTCCGTCTCCTCACTAATGTCTTATAAACTAAGATATATGTAGGTCTATCATGTTCTGTTCAGTTGGAACGTAATTCTGAGGTCTATTATCTAATATTGGAATTGTAAATGTAGGCAGTGTGATTTGGTGATAACCACTGAATGGCTGTAAAATCACTCTTTTCCACAGCACTATGTAATGTATGTGAGTTTGGCCAGTCAGGTGACTGCTAAACTTAAAAGAAAGTGTCATTCAATGCCAAAGTGGCTGTCCGCATATCCAAAGAGAGTGAGAATCATTCAAACCATCAGTACTGTGTCCAGTACCTGATCGCCACTCCCTCAGATCTGTGTGAACTCTCTCTCTCTCTCTAACTTGCGCTAGCCAATAGCATCTATCAGCCACTGTCTGTCTCCATGCAGCTTTTCAGCACTCCAAGAGTGAATTGATACAATGATTCAACTTCAACCAGCAGACGAAACCCTTGGAACTGGCCATTTTCACAGAACTGTAGACTAGACAAAGTGGTATGTCACACAATGCAAGATCTGAGGAAGGTAATGTCAGGTAACAGCCTGGAAATTGACCTCAGTACGAACTTTCATTTGATAACTTTGTGATCTTGCTTCGCATGACATCCCTCTGCACTGAAATGTAATTTCTCCACAGGGTCAAAGAGTTGAATAGATCTAGCTGTAGTGAAATTGGATCCACACAGATAAGTGGGCTATGGTCAGACATAAGACAGACAGAAGGTGGCTTCAGAGTGGGTAAGGCTCAACCAGGTCCATTCAACACTTTGAGGAGCTCAAAGACATTACTAGAATGTTGCCAACTGAAGGTTCCACTCAATGAATTCCTGCATTTTGATGTTAATTCTAGATCTGTGCAGTCTGTTAATCTCCAAGGGTTATGTTGGTGACTGTCTGGGTGAGCACTAGCCGATCCCAGATTTTCC
This sequence comes from Tenualosa thibaudeaui, assembly GCA_027481765.1. NCBI lineage: Eukaryota > Metazoa > Chordata > Actinopteri > Clupeiformes > Clupeidae > Tenualosa > Tenualosa thibaudeaui. Next base: position 23,897,995 of record JAIFZK010000009.1, on the reverse strand, counting down.
ACTAAATGGCTGGTGTGAACCTGAACCTATTATACTGATATAGATACCATAGTGTAATGTTGAATGAATGACCATACAAATAGGTAGATGGTAGATATGAAAGTCAAAGGATTTATGCCAAAAATCATCAGAAAAAAGGATCTCTACTCAATAACATTTTTTTAGTAACTGGAATACCAAACAGTTGTTTGTATCAAGGACCATTATACTGTACATTTAATACAAATTTAATACAACTAGTATTTTCTGCATGTGAAGTTTTTGCCACTTTTTTTTTTACTTACCTGCAGGCCAGTTTTGGTTGGAGTAAAGCCAACTTCAACAAATGTTCTGATGTCTAAACAGTTCTGTTTGGAGTATAGCCTACTTCAACAAATGTTCTGATGTCTAAACAGTTTGCACAGGTTTTTCATGTCTAATGAATTAAATGTTTTGTAGATTACACACATGTATGGGATGTTAAATGCACTAATAAATGACAAGCTGTTGTTTATGTCTGATGTGTTCATTGATCATCTATGGGGTTTTCCTATCAGATACACCTAGTTCCAGCAATGGCTCAATGCCATGTCTGGAACTAAGTGGCATTTAATATTAGTTGGGGCACAGGACAGGTCATACAGGGCGGTGGTAGCGTAGTGGTTAAGGAGCCTGCCTAACGTGCAAGCAGTTGTAGGTTCGAATCCCAGCTGCCACTGAGCACTGGCCCTGAACACTTGATAGTTGATGAGTTGTAAGTTGCTTTGGATAAAAGCGTCTGCTAAATGTAATGTAATCTAGCTACATTTGGCACTAATAGAACTGCAGAGTTGAGTGCAATTCATGCATCATCACAATGGGTTTTTGTTTATTTTTTTCCATGTGTCTGGAACGTTTTGCTGTACCCTTGTCTAATAGTCTCAAGACCTGGGACTTACCCTGTCAGCACCCAGACCAGTGGTACCCTGTGTCTTCAAAGTGACTGAAGCTAAGCAGGTGTAGGCTTGGCCAGCACTTGGATGGTAGACCTTGGGAAAACTGAGTTGCTGCTGAAAGTGGTGTAATGTAATCTAGCTACATTTGGCACTAATAGAACTGCAGAGTTGAGTGCAATTCATGCATCACAATGGGTTTTTGTTTATTTTTTTCCATGTGTCTGGAACGTTTTGCTGTACCCTTGTCTAATAGTCTCAAGACCTGGGACTTACCCTGTCAGCACCCAGACCAGTGGTACCCTGTGTCTTCAAAGTGACTGAAGCTAAGCAGGTGTAGGCTTGGCCAGCACTTGGATGGTAGACCTTGGGAAAACTGAGTTGCTGCTGAAAGTGGTGTAATGTAATCTAGCTACATTTGGCACTAATAGAACTGCAGAGTTGAGTGCAATTCATGCATCACAATGGGTTTTTGTTTAATTTTTTCCATGTGTCTGGAACGTTTTGCTGTACCCTTGTCTAATAGTCTCAAGACCTGGGACTTACCCTGTCAGCACCCAGACCAGTGGTACCCTGTGTCTTCAAAGTGACTGAAGCTAAGCAGGTGTAGGCTTGGCCAGCACTTGGATGGTAGACCTTGGGAAAACTGAGTTGCTGCTGAAAGTGGTGTTGGTGCTGATTGACCAGTAGTGAGTGGCTAAGCAGTGATGAGGACACTGCTGTAGGACATGCCATGAGTGAGAGCCTGATCTCTCTGCGGACATAAAAATTCTCACTGTAGCTTGCTCTACTTCAACACGTGTGTGTGTGTGTGTGTGTGTGTGTGTGTGTGTGTGTGTGTGTGTGTGTATAAACATGCCATCATATGCTGTCACATTTTCTATATCTAAATTATATTGTTTTAGCCAAAGTCAAGATGTCTGATACACAAAGACATACTGCTCATGTACAATTCAGATTTATTGTTTCATAAGAACGGCATCTTTTCAATCAATCGCAACAGTTTTACCAATTTCTTCAACAAATTCCTCTTCAGACAGATCAGTATTTAAACAAACCAGATCCAATGTCATTAGATCAAGCACAGCACTACATACATATATTATGTATACTGATTATTGATAGATTCCATGACAAGACATTAAATCAGCTCATCTAGGCATTTCAAAGATGTCTCTCCATCTGTGTTTTTGACTGATGGGTACTGCTTCTGACAAAATTCAATGGTCAACTGTAGGCTGGACATGTGCAGGTGTTCCCAATTCAAAGGCCAAACATCACAGTCACGTAAAGACTGTTGCCTTCTACCATTTAGCATTATAGAGTACATATATTTGTACATATATTTGTAAGTGACAAATTCACAGGACATGTAGTTTCTCAAGACCAGAATGCACCAACTTAGTGAAGTTAACAGATAGGAACAAATAAAGTGTAAAGTCAAGTTGTATGAAGTCTCAAAATCGTCTTGCAAATGATTGATGGATATTCAAACCCTAACTGGACAAAATACCTTCATGAAAATGGACCCATTACAGAAAAATACACCACAGAGGAGGAAAAAAAAAATTTTTTTTTGTCAAAAACATTGTGCCACAAATCCACCACCGCATAGGTCACCTTGAGGTCAAATAAAATGCAAAGGAAAAAGAAAAAGAAGCTCAAACAGCCAAGCCTCGGTGAGAGTGCAACAAAACAGGCAACAACAAACATGCCCAAAACAAACAAACAAACAAACAAGCGTGCATGCCCAAACAAACAAAAGCTTGCTGTTTACTACGTCAGTTCAGCAGGGATAGCGAACAACATCTAACCACACAAGGGGTTCAAACATCCACCCCTTGATACAGGTGCACGGGACAGAAGAATGGAACTAAATGGAACCAAAGGTAGAGCCACACTGGCTCTGTGGACAATATGGAGGGGGGGTGGGTGTTGGCTAAGGCTGCCCACCCCCAGCATCTTCTCCCTAGCCACAGCTCAGGAGCCAGGCAGGCCCAAACCTGGTGAGATGGGACGGGAGGGTTCTCAGGAGTACTGGTCCCCTCCTCCCTCTGGCCCCCAGCCTCAAGGGTCTACGCTAAGGCCATGGCTGCAGTCTGAGATGCAGATGATGCCTGCTCTCAGAGCTCCCTCTAGTGGAAAAACTCTGGTACTGACATGCACACCTGCACTACCAAGCTTATCTGAGCAGAGGAAGGCAAACCCACACACACACACACACACACACACACACACACACACACACACACACACACACACACACACACACACACACACACACACACACACACACACACACACACACACACACACACACACACATACACACACAGACAGACAGACACACTCACTCACCTCACTCACTCAAAACACACAAAGCTGGTCTGCCCTATGATGTCTCATAAACAGCTATAGAGTTCCTCTTGCAGGTGTCTGGATGCCTAGACCCCACTACACAGCCTCAACAGCAAATACCTCACCTTATCCAGCAAGCAAGCATCACTCTCTCTTTTTCTCCCGCTCTCTTCATCCATCCATCTGGCAACAGAAACAGTTTGGGAAGAGAAGAGAACTCCTACCTTTCCTTCTTTTGCTTATTTTCATTCATTCATCTCACTTTCAAAGCTTTAGTTTTTATTTTCTTTCCCTTTGGAGTTCAGTCTCCCAAACCACCTTTAAAAAAAGAACCATGAAGCAGTCTCCCTCATCTCCTCTTTCCATCCTTCTCTCTCTTTCATGCTGTTCTGTGAGGTTTTTCAGCTGTCGCTCGTTCTCTCTCCCTCTCTCTCTCCACATGGTGGCGTGGATGTCGAGTCGAGTAGAGTCGAGTTGAGTGTTGTGTCCCAGTGCAAACGCAGAAACGGGTTGCTGGTTCAGCCCACTTTGGCCCAGCAGAGGAATGCCGGGATGTCGCGCACCGGAACATTCCGCGTCAGCGCCTTAACACGCAGGTTCCTGTCGTCCGTCAGGAGAACGACCTCCCGACGCAGACGCACCTTCCCATCTGACAGAGGGAGCGAGAGAGAGAGAAAAGAGAGATTTTTTTAAATTCCTTCCCTTTCAAAAACAAAGGGAAAATGAAAAATTAAATTTACGAGGGTAATGTTTTCCAGTTATTGATAATGTTTTTTGAATGTCTCCATGGTAAAGGTTCATGCTTTTACTGGCTGACCTGTACAGTAACAAGTAGTCTCTAACCATTGCACGTGCGCATGTGCACACACACACACACACCTTGCTGAGAGGGCACGAGGTCCTTGGGCTTATCCTTGCAGTAGTGAAGACAGCAACTGAGAATCACGTCATCATTATTCCCCTAAACACAGAAAGCCAAAGATGCTGTTTTAGAACAAATGTCACATAGCTGTCCTAATAACTTCATGATCCATCATCATAAACCATTAAAACATGAACGCCCAATACACACACATGCACAGCCCATCCATTTTCAACAAGCAGAGACACATGCGCACACTCACAGACAGACAGACAGACAGACAGACAGACAGACACCTTTTGTCCAGAGATGTCCTCGCTGCGGAAGGCGATGGAGTCGAGCTGGTTTCCACGGCTGGTGAGGGCGCGCAGGCAGGGTTCTCGGGCCTCAAAGCTCTTCTCCAGGAAGCTCACGGCCTCCTTGGCCCGCTCCTGCACATGCCGCGCGTGGGCCCCACCGCTATCACGGCCCTCCTGCTGGCCTTTGGCCAAACCATCCAGCTCTGTGATCACTAGGGAGGGAGGGAGGGGGGGGGGGAGAGAGAGAGAGAGAGAGAGAGAGAATGACTTTTAAAGCTGTGAAGACAAATAAAGAAACTCTAAATATAGTAGCTGGGCAGGCTAAAAGTAAGAGTCAAACAGTAGATCTTATTTCTGCCATCAAACAGAGAGAGAGAGAGAGAGGGGGAGAGAGGGAGAGGGAGAGAATATGGACAAGAATTGGTAGAGAGAGCAAGAGAAGAGAGACAAGTGTTGGTAAAGAAATAGAGAGAGAGAGAGAGAAAGAGTGTGTGTGTGTGTGTGTCAGAAAGATATGGATGGACATAAGGGAGAAAGTGCAACAAGAGGCAAACTCATTTTCTTTTATGATAACTGAATGTTTTTGAGTGTAAATAAATGTGAGGCTAGGCCTGCCAAGAAAAGCCTTGTCCTCCCCAACTCCCTCCTTGGGTGGGCTGAACCCCATCTCACCTATGAGGGGCACCACCACCACGTAGAGGCTGCAGCCAACCAGACTCCTCAGGCCCTCCAGGTGGTCAATAAAGCCGTTGGTGTCGGGGACCAGGTACACAGGGTGGATCCGCAGCTCCAGACGACGGCAAGTCTGGAGCACCTCCTGAAAGACACATACACACACAGACACACACATGGTTTAATGTGCGCATCTGCACCAACAAGGAAATGGAAGTCTATGCAATCATAAGCTGATTGTGTACTGTGGGTATGTGAATGTCATCTGGGTGTTTGTTACTGAAATTATTTATTTATAATGGCTGTGTTTTTGTGCATGTGTGTGAGTGTGTGTGTCTCTTTATGCCACTGCTCCTTTCTTCCTGGATAATAATGCATTCCCCTTTTACAGCAGCTGCTCATCTGTTTGTCAGCATTTGCAATGTTGCTGTGTGTATGTATGAATATTTTTTTTTTTGCCTGTGTGTGTTTGTGTGCGTGTGTGGTCTCTCTCTCACCTGGATTTTGTCCCTGCGTTTCTGCTGCTGGGCCAGCTTCTGGGCGAGGACGTGACGTCTGGCCCTCAGCTCCTTGATGTCATCCTCACTGCCATCCGCTAACTCCGCCTCCAGTCCCACCCCCAGGTCAACCTCAGAGCCAGACTGAGAAGACTCTGCCTCCACTATGACATCATCACTCTGAAACAGGAAGGGCCATATAAGGGCATTCAGACAGGAACATGCAATAACAACAGAAGCAAGTATCTGTAGAATGGAAAAAAAAATCTCCAGAGTGAAAACTGGTAAATCAGAAATGACAAACACACTATTCTACTGGGAGAAAGACAGATCAATATGATGTACAGCATAGTATAGCCTCTCATATTCCAAGCACCCGTTCCTAAGAGTTAGAAAAAAACACAAAAACAGCATGAGGGGAACAGGTGGTGGAAAAGGTGCGAAATAAGTTAAGATTTCAGAAGACAAAAGTCTTGATTTTGAAGACCCAAAGAGACGCTCCAGTTCAGACAGAGTTGGGTGAGGATTTAGAACAGTTCAATGTGTACAGTCATTTCACTTTATAAGTACTATTCAAAACAACTTCAATTTAAATTTATTTTCTATTGACAGTATTACCACCACCATTAACTCAAGTGCTACTGATGAACAGCATCCTCATTCTCTCTTTCCTCACACCATCCTTCCCCTCTTTTTGTTATTTTTACCTCTCCATTCATCTCCCTCTCTCACTGTTTTCATCTTTCCATCCATGCTTCCTCTCCTTTTGTTTTTCTCCCCCATTCCTTTTGTTTGTTTTCTCTCTCTCCCTCCTCACCTGGTCCTCCTTCTGCTGTGGCTCCTCATTGGTTGGCGTGGGGTCCTTCACCATGGAAACATACTTCCCTCCTTTGAAAGCCAGTAATGGCTCTTCCTGTCCACACAAGGCCTCCAGGAAGTACTTGAGCTGGGTGATGCGCTTGCAGTCCGCAGCAATCGCCTAGAGTCACACACGTGCACGCACACGCACGCACGCACGCGCACACGCACACGCACACACACACGCGCGCACACACACACACACACACACACACAAAAGATGGGAATGCTAACATGTACTTCTCCAGTGGTACAGCAGTGAGCAGCCACTCACCATGCATTCATGGAGAAACATCATGAAGAGCGATAGCAACTGTGTATGTCAGAAATAGCATTCGGACAAGACAGAGAGTTTTACAGAGGTACACAGAGTAATGCAATTTTGCTACAGAACGAGATAAAAAAAATCTCTAAAAGTATCGAAAGTGGGAAGGATAACTTGATTTAAGCATCACCAATCACTGTCCTCACAAGTGTGCCACCAACAGAATTAGTTATACGTTTTTGACATATGACAAATGTATGCAACAGTTAGTCCGATCGCACAATTTTATTAACCGTCTCCAGGTTTAACTATAAGCCATTGGAAGTTCCACGCAAGTGCCGACAAGTGCTTTCAACCTTAATGCTTGATGATTTGAGTACAGTGTATTACACCCAAAACAATAACGTTTCCCACACCGTTTGTCTAACTGCTTGACACAAAACTGAATGCTTCTTCAAGCTTCTCAGTACTTGGAAATCAGCATAAAACAGGCTTGTAACAAACATTTTCCACGCACATTTATAGCAGGTCAATTCGCATGGGATTAGTATTACCTGGGGTCATTTTTCTGGACCTTTTTACTGAAGGTAAAAGTCATGGAAGTCTTTACAGACATCACAATGATTGACATGGCACAGTCGGACAGGACTAAAATCTCAGGGAATAATTACTTTACCCAACATCCCCATGTAAAACTGTGGCCCACTACGGCTGATCTACAGCAGTGTGTTTCCTGGGGTACCAACAGCAAGGGGTGTGTGTGTGTGTATATATTTTCCAATACTGTTTCTGCATCTGACTGTTTATTTCTTTGTTTCCTGTTTTATTATCCCTGTGAATATATTTACGTGTGTGTGTATTTAAAACTTATTTAAATAATGTATTTACTTGTTAAGAGTATATCAATCACTTGCCTGGGTGTGTGTTTTTCTGTATCTTTATCTGTGTGTGTATTTGTGTTTATGTGTGTGTGTGTGTCCCACCTTGTCGGTGGTGCGGTCGATGTAGCAGGGCTCCTGCGGGGCAGCGAGGAGCGGCACAAAGCCAGCCAGCAGGAGGTCCTCCTCCAGCAGGAGCAGAGTCAGCTCCTCGTCCTCCTCCCCCCCCTCACCTCCCTCACCCTCCACCTTATACAGCGCCGCCTCGTCATGGTAGACCCGCGCCAGCTCGTTACACAGCTCCGCCAAAAACACCCACACACTGGGAGCACTGCTGCAGGACAGACAGAGAGAGAGAGAGAGAGAGAGAGAGAGAGAGAGAGAGAGAGTGTATGTGTGTGAGAGAGTGAGTGGCAGAGTGTGAGCGAGAGAGATAAAGAAAAACACAGAGAAAGAGGAAGAGATAGAGAGAGGGGAAGGGGATGACAGAGAGAAAGACAGAAAAAGAGAGAGAAACAGAAATGAGAGGGGAAGGAAAAGGCAGAGAGGGGAGAAGGGGAGGGGGAGAGAGAGAGAGAGAGAGAGAGAGAGAGAGAGAGAGAGACGGAGAGAGAGCAGGAGACGGGGAGAGAGAGAGAGAAAGAGGGAGAAAGAGAGAGAGGGAGACTGGTGAACTGCACAGCACTCTGGGATGACTGCTGCATGGGCGAGAGTAAACCATGCCAAAGCTCACTGCTCTGCCTACCTGCCCCACACACTACTGCAGAGGGCGGAGGGAGAGAGGGATAGAGAGAGAGAGAGAGAGAGAGAGAGAGAGAAAGAGAGGATACAGGGAGAAAGAGAAAAGAACCCCCAAAAAAGACAGGAGTTGTGAGAAGAGAAAAGAGGAAAGAAATATTGAGGACAGAAAATAGAGTGAAGCAGTGAGTAAGAGACGATGAGAAAAGATAGACCAAATGAGAGAAAAGAGAAAGAGAAAGGAGACAGAGAAAGGATGGGGGGGGGAAGGAGAAGAAATGGGTAAAATGATTGTGATTGTGTGCATGTGTGTGTGAGTGTGCATGTGTGTATGTGTGTGTGTGTGTGTGTGTGTGTGTGTGTGTGTGTGTGTGTAAACGCACTCCATGCCGTTAGGTGGTGGGTTCCAGTGCTCCGGGTGCCCCAGCATCCAGTCGGACCAGACTTTGGCGCTGGGCAGCAGCTCTCGTAGGTCGGGTGAAAAGGCCGACACCCTCACCATCTGCTCCACGGCACACTCTGCTGAGTGGGAGCCCGCTTCACAACCATCCACACACACAGAGTCTGGAGAGGAGACACACACTCACACACACACACACACACAAGCAGCAAAGGCAGTGTGAGAACAAGAGAAAGAGTCACTGCAAAACTTGGTTTACTAAACATGACAGTAAACAACAATGTGTGTGTCTGTGTGTATATGAATGTGAAAATAAACGTGTTTGCTTGTGTATGCATGTGTATATATGTGCATGTGTGTGTGTGTATATGTGTGTGTATATGTACATATACATATGTAAATATATTTGTGCATGTTTGTATGCATATGCATGTGTGTGTATGTGCTTATGTGTGTGTATGTGTATGTGCATGTGCGTGTGTGTGTGTGTGTGTGTGTGTGCATATCTGTCTGTGTGTGTTCCTCACCTGTGGGTGCTTCTCTGACCAGCTGAGAGCAGCGCTGCACCAGGAGGCTGAACATGGCCAACCCCAGAGCTGTCGCCTGCTCCAGCAGCACGGATCGAACATCCCCATCGCCATCTAAAGGAAAGGAAAAGTACACTTGACTGGTATTCAGCACGCAATTTTAACCAACGGGACACGGACTCGCAACGTGGAGATCAGGTTTCAAACTAAGGTTGTCTGGTTGGCAGTCGAGTGACATCACCTCTGCTCCACCATGCCCGCATCTAAACACACATACAAGTCAATTTATGACACACCAACACACACACATCAAAGGCCAGAGATGTAGCCCACACTTACATTATGAAGTGATGCATCCATCTCTGTCTAAGTACACACACCCAAACATAGGAAACAAATAAGTAACAACTAAACACACATACAACTATGCAAAGATCTGAAGCCTGTCCCTGCAGGAGGGAATAACTAGAAATCTCTCCATCCAAACACACACACACAAACACACACCACGTACAAACACAAACTGCGCATACACACATCAAATTATACCTACATACAAAATCGCAGCATGGCTAATTTCAACTGCAACCTTTGGCTGTTTAGCTGTTTAGTTAGTGTGTCGGCCCGACATTATCTTTGCTTTCCAGCTTGGTGGTGTTGCTTATTTTTGGTCCACGTGTGTGTTTGTGTGTGTTACCTCGGCTCTGTGCATTGTGGATAGTGAACATGTTGATGGTGATGATCTGGAGAAGACGTGTAGTTCCCAGAGGGGAGGGGCTGTGCTGAAGGAGGACCCGGAACTCCTGAAGAACACGATTTGCTACAGCAGGAAACGTCTCCATGCTGACACACAGACAGCAAAACATGGTGTAGGCATTTTAAGAAAAAGCTTATACGAAAGCTGTAACATGTAAAAACATATAAAACCCATATAAACTGCTGTTTAAATCTCAGGGTTACATTATGTCTAAGTTGTATTTCTGATTGATTGGGTTTTGTGTTAATGGCGCCACCTAGTGCTTTCACTCAATATTTTACTACAGCACAGTCAGGGATCTATCCATTAGCTTAGGTTTGACCTTTTTTTTTGGCTGGCCAATCAGCAAACAGAGGGCTCTGGTATGACCACTATTTTTTAAAGTTCACAGGAAGCATCTGTCCATGAGGAAGGAAACACACTTCTTGAGGGGTTCCAGACGCTTTGCACAAAGTGAAACGATGTGAAAACATTTGCTGTGCCAGGATAAAAAAAATTAACTTTCAAAGAAAAAGTAAATTTCTAAAATTGACTTTTGAACAGTAGCGCTGATTTCAAAACCAGGAAAAAAAGTCTCCTTTGGATTAGCTGCCCATCTGGATCATTAGTAAGTGTGTTTGATTACAGGCTGAAACTCCTCAGCCTATTCTTGTTCTGAGACAGTCAGCACAGATACAGACACACACAAAAAAAATAGTCAAGAAACTGAAGTTCTGGCTTGTCCTTGGCAGAAGAATGCAACTGGCGCTAGGCAGAATAGTAAGAGGAGTGTGATAGCAATAATTTTAGAAGTGTATTCGGTCTCAGACCATTCGGCCGCCACCATTTGGCAAAGCACAGAAACAACAGGAATCATCCTTCCCGGTGATCAATGTAAATTAACTGCTGATACCCGTGTGGCTGGGTAGAACCTTTTGTTCATATTTACATTGCAAAGACAAACCTACCTCAGGTAGATCTAGAATGTATTTCTGTTTGTTATGAAATGTGAACCTATTCATGTTTGGCATCATCTTTATTGTCTCAGTACAAGGCGTACAATAGTCAAGGTGTAGGACTTGTCAGAACAATCCGTAAGTAATATTTCTGAATCTTGGTGTATACATACAACTGGATATCCACTTAACAATGCTAATTGCCATAGGTGTGTCCTTGGGCCATTAGACATAATGGCGCCAGGTAAAGAACCAATCACCTTCCATTGCACTTCCTTCAAACTGTATGCTAACTGTATGCAACTCCCCTCAGTTAAAGTGTATTTAAGTAGAACACTTTCACTGTTTAAGTCAGATTTAAGGGTGGATGCTTTCGGGCTGAAACCCTTACGTCTCCCTTGACGCGCGCCATTGTAACGATTAAACCTGTTTCCTGAAGTTCCGGAGTCTGCCACCAGTGTGCAATTCTTACTACAAACTAATTACTTTTAAGTGTGAGGCCGCGGGGCAAGGCTGAGCAGGTGGACAAACACATAAGAGGGAGGAAAATCTCGCTGGAACAACAGACAACCATAGGGGGCACCAAGGCACAGTGGGCTAAGGCTCCCATTCTATAAACACGTGATCGAATCCAACCTGAGACCTTTTCCTGATCCCTTTCCCTCCCTCCCTCCCTGACTCATTCTCATCTGTATGAAGAAAGGCAAAAGCCCCAAATATATACTTAAATAAACAAAAATCAAAACAAAACAAACAACACCCACAAAGCCACCAGTGCCAGTGCTGACATGGATATGGCAGAGAGGGGTGGGTGCAAAGAAAAGGCCGTGGCTCTGACAGGCCAATAAAAACTCCAATCCAAGAAATAAAATGGGATTAGGATTAAAGAAGGAACACAATTGTTGGACAGAGGAAGACTGCTGTTTGAGTTGCTTGGATCACAGAGCTCACATTACACCTGTGCAATGCATACTACATGAAGTTGCTTGTAAGACGTGCTATTATATGACTTTCACACTGCAGATCAGCTGACTCCCATCAGCAGTCCTTCACATTTGCAGCGTTTGTTGGTTGTGTTTGTATTCGCACAAGAGTTGCCTTTTGTGCAACATTTCATCAACCGTTTTTAAAGTATACAGAAACCTCCAAGGTGCATGCATCCACGTAAATAAATAAATACACACATACATACATAAATAGGTAGGTGTCCCTTCTACTCTCTTGGTACCTTACGGCTGTGGTCCGATTCCACCCGTGCCAAAATGAAAACGGACACGTACACCTTGCTATGTACGGCTCAGTGTGAATGGCCCCCTTAGACAACTTAGACAACGTCTGTCAAACATAGAGGCCTGGGGGTGCTGGAGATGCTTTAGTGAAGTGGGACATTTGTTCAGGTAAGAAGGATCTTCAAAGGGAAAGGGGGATTTGGACACAATTCATGTTACAATTACAAAAAACAAAACAATTGAAAAATTTCCATTTTTTTAGCTCCTATGCCCAATTTGAATCATTTCATTCATGTTTTGACGGGAAACAAGGACCTTTACTAGACCTATCCTCTCTACAGATGCAGGTGTACTACACATGGATTTACATTTGACACGACATCTTGTGATGTCTTACCCAACTTTGGTGAAGAGCTTTCCATGGGTGTGCAGGAAACTGAGAATAAACCTCTTCAGAAGCTAAGGGAAAAAAAAACATTATCAAGGACAAGATACAAACAAGCACACACACACACACAACACAAATATAAACATCTGTGTGAATCTGACAATAACCTATGAGATACAAGTGAACACAATCTCACATTTGTATGTGCAAATCTGAGGTCTTGTTTTTTTTTTCATAATTCAATACTTCTTTAATTTCAGAAACCGTGACATCTTCAGAAGCTGTGCTGAATAACAATAATAATAACAATAATGACTTCGTTATAACGCCTTTCAAAATCCCCAAGGTTGCTTATCAAAGGAGGAGGTACGTGGGATTATGGGAATATGACTGCATGTCCACCTGACTGGATCAAGGTCCTTCTTGAACTCACAACTCCGTTCCTCTCAAAAGCAGAACATCCAAACACAACAACCTGCTTTTAACACAACTTCCGGCAGTGCACATCCAGACACACACATGCACAGGCACACACAGGTACACTGATATAATGATACAGTCTCTCTCTCTCTCTCTTCCTCTCTCTCTCTCTCTCACACACACACACACACGGCCAGGGCCATGTGACGCTGGGCAAGGAAAGGTGGAGAACTTTCTCATCGGAGTGTGTTTGCACTGACGTGGGCGCATATCCACGGAAACAGGATGACAGGTTGGTGATTCACCCGAGCACCACATCCCAATACCTCATTAGGATGGTGTCTACATCTGTGTGTGTACACCGCCTTACCAATCAAAGGGAACAAAACTGTGTGCATACACATGACTGAGTCAAAATGTACAAAACACATAAAAACAACAATAAAGGAAGGAGGAAGCAAGGAACAGGAGGATGCGTCAGCGCTGAAGGACTGTGAAGTGGCACCATGAGTAGTGCATATGCTCGCACACACACACACACACACAAAAAAACCTGAAAGAAATAAGGGTCATCATCGCATTCAAGAGGCAGTGCCCATGTGTACCTGTGCGTTTATGGAGAGTGTGAGTGAGTGTGAGTGAGTGTGTGTGAGTGAGTGTGTGTGTGAGTGAGTGAGTGTGTGTGAGTGAGTGAGTGAGTGTGTGTGAGTGAGTGAGTGAGTGTGTGTGTGTGTGAGTGAGTGAGTGAGTGAGTGAGTGAGTGAGTGAGTGAGTGAGTGAGTGAGTGTGTGAGTGTGTGAGTGTGTGAGTGTGTGAGTGAGTGAGTGAGTGAGTGAGTGAGTGAGTGTGAGTGCAGGAACGGCAGATTTAAGACATAAAAGAACAGACATTAAAACGTAAAAGCAAACTTCAGACATGATTTAACGATGGTTACGTATATAACCGGGGTTCTATGAATTTCAGATGACCGCCAGAGGCGGTGCTTTCAGCACCTTGATGTTTATCACATGCGCATGTCGTTTGACTGTTTATACCAACAGTCACTTGCGACAGGGGTGACGTACACCTGCTATGGTATTTAAGGTACGCTTGCCCCGGAAGTGGTCTCTTAGCAGTCTTCTCGTCCGCATTCCGAGTGACACAGTGACCGCAGCACAGATGTCAAAAAGTGGGACGCCTCGCAAGGCTGCCCAGGATGTCGCCACACCCCGAGTAGAGTGGCCCTGGATGCGAGGGGGGACGGGACGACCAGTGCTAGTGTGGGCATAGCAGATGGTCTCCACAATCCAGTTCGACAATCGCTGCTTAGACAAGGCATGGCCCTGTCTGTGTCCTATATGACAGACACAGTCATGAATCTGACTGCTGGAATCCAGCAGTCATCCGGATGTATGTCTGTGATGCCTGGACTAGGCACAAAAGTACATCACCCCTGTCACAAGCGACTTTGCTGGTATAAACCAGAGGTACTCAATTGGCGGGCTCCGGACCCAAACACAATGACATCTGGACCAAGAGCAAAATCTCTCTCTCTCTGAGGGGCGCACAAAACCAATGTGTTTAATCTGCAATGAGACCGTTGCCATCGTCAAAAGTGGAAAAGTGAAACGCCATTATGAAACTAAGCATGGTCAATTTGAGCAGAATTACCCACAAAACTCTGAGGTAAGAAACAGAAAAATAAACCAAATGCAAACATCATATCAAGCAACGCGCACTATGACAGTCAGGTCAGCCACACAACAGGAGCGTGCAACTGAAGCCTCTCTGCAAGTAGCATGGGTCTTACAAAAGCACAAAAAGCCTTTCTCTGACGTAGAAATTGTGAAGGAGGGCATGAATGAAGTAGCAATCACTGTTTGACGGATCTCAAAAAATAAATAAAATATCCCTCACTGATTCCACTGCAGCAAGACGAACTGAAATCCTTGCTGATGATTAATTGGACCAAATGGAATCTGCTGTTAAAAAGGCTAAATGCATTTCATTGCCATTTCATTGCCTCACAGACAACACAGATAAAGCCCAACTTCTGGTGTTTGTCAGGTTTTTTGATGAAGAAAAGGGGGAATTCTTTGAAGATGTGTTAGGCCTCACAACCCTTCATGGGCAAACAAGAGGGAATGACATTTATGAAGCAGTGATGTTGAAAGACCAAGAGAGAGACCTGAAAATGTTGTTTCCATTGCCACTGATAGAGCCCCAAGCATGACTGGGAGAAAGAGGGGATTAGTGTCGCTCTTAAAGGTTCATCACCCTGACCTCATTGCATACCACTGTGTCATTCATCAGATGGTTTTGTGTGCCAGCCTTGGAAAAGAGTTTTCAGAAATCATGGCAAAAGTAATGAAGCTTGTCAACTTTTTGAGGGCATCACATCTGCTCTGCAGCATCGATTGTTGCGCTCATTCCTCACAGAGGTTAATGCAGAATTTGATGATTTACTTAATGTCAGGTGGCTTAGTAAAGGGAAAGTGCTGGAGCGTTTTTGGGCACTACGGAAAGAGCTAGAAATGTTTGCAAAAATATCAATGCAAAAATAACACAGTGTGTAACCTCATGTCAGCTATCTGTGCTTTTCAAAGAAAGCTGGAAATATTCAAAAGACAGGAGAGGGGACTGCTTCACTTTCCAAACCTGAAAAGTCAAGCTTCAGGACCACAGCATCACAATTATGTGGAATTCCTGGACAAGCTGACTGAACATTTTGAAACCCGGTTTGGAGATTTCCCCCTGAGAAAACATCTCTTGCTGGGTATTAAAAACCCATTCCTGGTGAAAAATTTGACAGAATTCTCAAATGAAGCCCTGAATGTCTGCCCATGGGCTAGTGCTGCTTCTCTTCAATCAGAGCTGATGGAGCTTCAAGAAAACCTTGCCCTGCAGGAATGTCTTTGTGACTCTGCCACCTTTTGGACAAAGATGGCGCCGGCAGGTGTCTTGCAGAAAATGGCCCTGCACATTCTCACCATGTTCCCTTCAACATACTCTTGAGAGTCAGCCTTTTCAACAACGACTATGGTGAAGAACAAATACAGGGGTACACTCACTAATGAACACTTACATCAGTGCTTACGCCTGGCTCTCACACCTTTTGTGCCCAAGTTTAAGGAACTGGTGGCACAGAGAAAGTGTCACTTTTCACACTGATTCAGACAGTACACGTAATACTTTGGGCATAGTTCAGATGTTCCTTGTGGATTTACTACTTTTTTGTTCAGAGTTCTAATTTTGGCAATACACCGTAACTTTTTCGGAAACTGGGACCATTGGAAATTTGGTGTGTGGACCTTGGAGTTTCTAATTGGGTACCCTTGGTATAAACACTCAAACAACATGTGCATGTGATGAACATCCAGGTGCTGAAAAGCACCGCCTCTGGCAGTCAGCAGAAATGAAATAGAACAATTGATTCTTCTGATAAAAACTGTGTGCCTGTGTGTGTGTGTGTGTGTGTGTCTGTAACCATTTGTTCCACTCACATCTCTGGAGCTGAGTGTTCCAAGCTCTCCATCCAGGTCGGAATCTTTTCCGGACTCGCTCTCCGCCCAGGATCCTCCAGGCTGGCGGTTTGGTCGGATCCAGATCTCCTCGCGAGTGTGGTCCACACTGCCCCGACCTCCTCCCCCACCTCCTCCTGCACACCCACCTCCTCCCACACCCCCACCTCTCCCCCGCGGCCCACGGGACACCCCCTCCGACTCCTGCTGCTTACGCCGCTCCAGATCATCCGCCTAGAGAAGAGGGGGACAGAGAGAGAGAGGTAGAGAGAGAGAGACAATCATATAATGGAAAGAGTCAACCAGAAAGAAGGAAGGAAAAAAGAAAAAAAAAGAAAGAAAGAAAGAAACAAAGATTTTGGCAGCATCTCTTTTCAACCAAATGGACCAATCCAGTTTAGTACAGCCAAGACAGCGCTGCACGCAAGCTAAGCATCTCAGAACTTCTCCAACTATACAACAGAGCAGGGAATGACAGAGGTTGGCAACCATTCAGAAAGGGGTTTTAAGAGTGCAACCCCCCCAATCCCCCAATCGTCATTCATTTTACCATAGGACTTTTCCCTTAGGAGCTGGAACGTTCGAAATGCTAATTCGCTGCATACAAAATGAGGCCAACCCTATGGCTCTGTGGCTGAGTGGCAGAATCACCTTCAGTGACAACTTGACTGAAACTGACAAAATTTGAGATCAAATGATAAGTGGACTTTAGAACAAGGCATCGTACAAGCGTATTAGGAGGTCAAAGTGTGTTCCCATCATCAACTGCAGCTAGGCTCTGGCAGAAACCCAGGTCATCAGATACACCCAGACGTTTACTGCAGTCCTTCAAAACTTTTGAATCGGATGGTCAAGTACCTCTGGGCCGAGTGTTTCCACCTTAGTGGACAAAAACATGTGTGAGTATGTGTGTGTATCTGTGTGTACTAATATGAAGAAAGTGAATGAGAGTGTGCGTGTGTGTGTGTGAGAGTGAGTGTAAGAGTGTGAGTCTGTGTGTACTAATATGGAGAGAGAGAGAGAGAGAGAGAGAGTGTGAGTGTCTTCTGAGTACCCACAGGAAGCTTTGACCTGAACTTGTTTTTTATCCGCACCCATGTTTTTCCCATTTAAGTTCTGAGAAATACGCCACGAGGCCCCTGCTGATGACTCACAATGCCCTTGTTGCCTAGGCTCTCCACTTTTACCTGCGGATGGCTTTTTTTCAGAATATTCCTTTTCCGTGAAAGCAGCAGAGGTTCCAAAAGTACAAGTTCACAACCGCCATGTGTACAGAGTTTGTGTCCATGGTTTAGTATAATATACTATAACATAATACAGTACATAAACTCTTTTGATCGCGAGTGAAATTTGGTCTCTGCATTCATCCCAATTGTAGATTAGTGAGACACACACAGTGAGGTGAAGCACACACTAACCCAGAGCAGTGAGGGGTTGGGTGCTCAAGGGATGTGGGCGTGGGCATGGATGTGGTCATGAGGGAGCACTGCTCAACCACTTCTCCCATCCACATATTTCCTATGCATCGAATGGGGTTGGGGATCGAACCAGCAACCCTTCAGCTTCAAGCCCGAAGCACTAACCAGCAGGTCACGGCAGCCACAGCCAGGCACGTGTAGCATGGTGTGATGTCTGTCCAAAATATTATCTTCTGTAACAAATGCAGCAGGTCAAGAAATGTGTGTGTGTGTGTGTGTGTGAGTGTGAACACACAGCATGAGGGCAAGTTGCAGTGTTCCCGATTGTCGCCACCCACCATTTCAACTGGCTTCTATCATTTATATTTACATTTATGCATTTAGCAGATGCTTTTATCCAAAGCGACTTACAAAAGAGGATAACATTCAAGCTAAAACACAATGAAAGAAACTAACAAAGAGTGCATATTGCTAAAATTAAAACTGCACTATTTTAAGTTGAAAGTGCAATAGTGTAATAAAAGTGCAGTTCTAAAACAAACAGGAAAATAAGGCCTCCAGCACTGGTAGCTTACTTGAGCCATCCCCAAAATTCACAAGATGACTGAAAACTTTATATCGTGACGTTATGTGACCTATGCAGACCGGAACTATTTGCGTTTCCTCTCATTGTAACATATGATGTTGCTCTGTCTTGGTTAGTATTCAATGATCTTTGCACTTGAGCCACTCATATCTCTATAAATGTTTTGCTGAATGAATGTGTCTATTGAGAGTGTGTGAAGTCACTGACCTTGCGTTTGGCTTCCTCAAACAGTCCCATAAGACTCTCTTTAGCTGTTAGTATTGGGTTACTAGCAGCCAGGCTTCGCATGTAGTAATAAACAGCATCGAGCTTCCTTTTCTGAGAGAGAGAGAGAGAGAGAGATTGGGAATAAGGACACAAGGATGTTGAATAGATCCAAGTTGAAATGGTCAAATGGCCCTCTCAAGACTCAGCTAAAATGAGATGACTAAAACTAGCAATTAGTCTTCAAAAATAGTCTAAGTGCCGGATGTTATCCACAATACATTTCAAAGGACCACTTAAGAGGAAATTGCGTCTCCTTCCAAAAGCCAAATGCATCAGTTAAATCCATAGTGCAAATTGGACACTGGTTACAGTACATTTACACATACAGAACCACAACACGCTTGTTTGGCCAGCGACAGTGCTGAAACACTGCAATGGAAGCTGCCCCTTCTAAAACGGCTGGTGGCACAGAAGTCATCAGATTTTGGCTGTGAGCACAGCAGGCGCGAGTGTGGTTTTGCAAGTACTGTGTGTGTGTGTGTGTGTGTGTGTGTGTGTGTGTGTGTGAGTGTGTGTGAGGGGTGGGGGTTACTGCAGTAGGGCAGGTTGTGCTCACCGTGTAGACGGCAAGGAGGGCCAGTTGGTTGTATGGGCGGCCATTTTTGGGGGCTATCTGTTGGGCCTTCAGGTACCAGCTGTAGAAAAAAAACAAACACAAGAAAATATAAGTGCTGCCAGAGTTTAGAAGTGGATCTTCTTTAAACTGTTAGCCTTCATGCAATGCACATACAAACACATCTCAAGGTCTCAAGGTGCTTCAGAGAGTCAAGCTTGAACTCAGACTTGAAGTTGACTGGTTTTGCTGGTGCTGAGTCCTAGTGTACCAGTGCTACATACCACACACATTTACACCGGCCAAGAAATATTTGGTTCACAACAGAATCACTTGATGCGTAGCTACAAATACAAATACTGTGTTAGGCTTTACTGACCTGCGGGCCTTGCCATAGTTGGCAGAATCGGTGGCCTGCTCCCGGTACCTAGCAATGTCACCCTGACAGATCATACACCTCTGAGCACTAATCAGGGCATACTTCACCTACAGAGAGAGAGAGAAAGAAAAAGAGAGAGAGAGAGATATGACTTAACATATAAAACACCTTATAAAATATGCCTCCTCTCTTAGATCTCATCATTACACCCAGTCCATAAAAGACTAAGACGGATAGATAGATAATATCTACTCATTCTACTTGATTAATCTAGAAGGAAACTTGGTATGACTTGGTTAAAAGGTTGCCAAAGATGTGTAGTGTTCAGCAGTGTTGCGCATACCGTCTTCTTCAGAGGGCGAGATCGTATGGCCATGCCATCCATGTAGTCCTCCAGCTTAAACTGGAATGCAGTCTGGAGCTTCTGCAGCAGTGTATCAAAAAATGCTGCCCCCTGTAGGCCAGACACAGTACATCTCAACCACCAGCAACAGGTGCAACAAGGTGCAACACAGTGCAACAGGTGCACAGTACTAGATCACAAACTATTGCGTTATTTAAGGAATATATTAACAATTAATAATTAATTAATAAGCTGGTGTAATGTCAATCAGAAATTAATGTTACGGATTGTATCAAAAATCTGAAAAATGGAAGATAGATTTATGTGGGAGAAGATTAAAATTAGCATGCTGACAAAGGTGCATTTACAGTAATTGTTAATGTGTGTGTGTGCATGCGTGCACGCATGTAACCACACCTCATCCAGCACGGTAAAGACCGTGTGTGTCCACACCTCATCTAACGCGGTGAAGAGTATGCGTGTGTGTGTGTCCACACCTCATCTAGCATGGTGAAAAGTGTGTGTGTGTGTGTGTGTGAGTGCCCACACCTCATCTAGCACGGTGAAGAGCATGTTGCGCACATAAGCAGGAGTGTCAGCAGGAGATTCCTTCAACATCTGACGGAACCGTTCGATCACCTGGTAGAACACATTCTTCCACAGTGCCTGGTCGATGTTCTGCGAGTCAGAGAACTCTATGTCGGTCAGAATAACTCGCTCGTACATGGTCAACAGCTCCGCTCTGAAATAATATTTGGAACAGCCCATGAGTGAAATGGATGATGGGAAATTAATAGATAGTTATGGTGTCTTGATTGACAGATAATTATGGTGTCTTGATTAATAGATAGACAGATCTCAAAAGGAAATTAGATTGTCATACAGCCATACATATAGATATCAACTAAGATCAAGACAAAAAGTATGAGTAATCAGGAGAAAGCAAGCTCCTAGTGTGCCACTCCAGCAACTCATACTAGTCTGAAACACACATCAGAGCCATATATAGACCAGGGACCAATTTAGCATAGCTCTACACCTCCGTGGGCAAGAACTAGAATATTTCTAAACCTTAGAACAATGCGGATGGCCTTCCTCCAGATTGAAGGGACCAACATAATAAATCATCACCTGCTTTTGGAGAAGGGCAGTTACTGAATAATATGCCTCATATACATCTTTAAAAAACACACAGAACCAACAACATCAGTTTAAAACAAATACTGATAATATTTCACAGCCCCAGGGCCTGTCCCAAAGCTTTTCAGCAAGATATAGGACACAAAAAGACTTCACAGAACACATTGCTGCATTCTGTTCAACCATCTGCATGACCGCCAGAAGTATTCACCCACTCAAACAGACAAAAGGTTGCAAAACAAACTCAAGCTGCTTCCCTCCATCACGGCTCATAGAGCATGTTGGCCCACATGCACGGCATATTTTCTCACCGCATTTTTCCTGCGTATGCCAATTCATGTTGACATCTAGCAACTATGAGCCTTCCCAATTAATATCACATTGCCAATAATTTAAAGAATATGAATAAATAAAAGATACAAACATGAAAGATACAACACCTGGCTGACATCTAAAATAGTAAAACTCATCACATTAGACATACAGTAATTTGGATTGTTAAAAACAGCATTATTGTTGTTATAATTATTATTGTTGTTGTTATTATTATTATGCATTTGATAAATGCAAGCTTATGCTTGAGTACTGACCTGAGTTGAGCCATACGGTCCAGCCCGTCAGGGCTGATGTGGTCTCTGGACAGCAGGTTGCTGAGCTGGGACTCCTGGTTGAGGGCAGCTCTGAGCAGTCGGCCCAGCTCCCCCCTGGCCTGTTCCTCCGCCTCCTCCGGGGACAGCGGGGGCCCAGAGGGCACAAACCCGCCCTGCCCGCCCGGCCCATATGAACTGTAGAAGGGTGGGGATGGGTATAGATCCCCGGAGTAGGGCACGGGGTAGGGGTAAGGGTAGCGAGGTGGGGTGCCAGAGGCATCCGTTGGCACCGGGTAGCAGTAAGGGTTGTCTGAGTTCTGGAACTTGTAGAAGGCCATGGCAGAGGCCGGGTGGGCTCCCTTGTGAACGGGGGGGCTGCCGGCGACTTCGTCATCCGTGTCGTGGAAATGCAGGGGCCCATAGGCGCTGCCGTGCGGAAGCATGTAGAGTGGGTGCTGAGTGGCACTGTGCTGGGACAGTTGCGGACTGCGAGCAGCAAGCGCAGGCTTCTGGTCGGGGTTGTTGGGGTCCCAGAGCCTGCGTGTGCCCCCTCCACGACCCCCTCTCCCCCTGCTCCACCGCGCCCCACCAAAAAGTTTGGGTCCCGGCTCAGGGGACTTGGTGAGATCAGTGTGAGCGGGCAGCACCAGGATGCCCCTTCCACGCCCACGAGGCCCCTCGGTCTGCCTCCTGCTTGGCTGGTCTTCGCCAGACACTGACGCCGGCGTGGCGCGGGACGAACCCCCACTTTGCTGCCTGTCAACTGCCAGCCTCAGGATGCCTCCTCTGCCCCCGACGGAGCCTCCCCTCTGGCCCCTTACTGATTTCTCCGGGGTCCGCTCAGGACTCCAGTCCTCATCGCTAGCCCTTGCTCTCCGGGATGGACCCTTCTCCCAGGCAAAATCCTCCAGGGAGTCGGAAGACGAGACATCTCTGTTTGTCTGTCGCCTTCGGTGGTTGGCATTTGGCCGTCCACCTCCATCTCTCTTCTCTCTCGCTGCTCTGTTTGCAGAACCAGGGGGTGCAGATGCTTTGGATCCCGCCTCTGCTCGATCCCGAGCCGACACATCATCAGGTGGCGCTCTGCGTCTACTGAATTCTAGAGGCCCATCAAAGCTGGTACAACTACTGGCTGAGCTGGTACTGCAAGTCCGGTTTCGAGCCCGTCGGATGTCCGATTTGGAATAGCGTTTGGATGCTGTGGCTGCTTTGGTCCGGTTGGCCTTGTTCCTGTTACCATCTTCTGTGCCACGATCTGCCTCCACGTCCTTCTTTTTGGACCTGTTGTTGTCCCGAGGTTGTGGCCTGTCAGGATCTCTATGCTGCTGCTTTTCTCTTCCCTTTGCTTGTCGAGGGGTGTCCAATTCTGGAACCTTCTCTGAGCTCCTCTCACTCTCTGTCTCCACAGATTCTTTCTTAGCAGACTCTGATTGGGACGCCCTCTCTCCTCCTCCTCCCCTCAAGCGACGGCCACCTCGATCCTTCTTTTTGTTGCTCCCTTCTGGCATCGGAGTCACTTCGGCTACACCGCTTCCGCTCGTTCTACTCTTCCTGCCGTCGTTGCCTGACCTGCGCCTCCTGTTCCATCCCTCTTCACCGACCCCACCTCGCTTTCCTTCGGCCTCTGCCCTAGGGCCGTCGCCCATGCTCAGTTTCTCCACTCTGCTTGTCAGGGCATCCACGCACGGCAAGTCATCATGGGGCGCCCCACCTGACAGCCCTCTGTCTTTCTTCCCCTGCTTCCGGGTGGCCTCCTTGCTTCGCCGGCCCTTCCCTCTCTCCTCTCTCCCTTTGCCCTGTGGCTCGGCAGACCCACAGCTCTCCTCACGGTCCCGAGGCTTTCCGACAGCTTCTGTCTCCCGCCTGCCCCCACCATCCTTGTGGCCCGACTCCGCCTCCCTGCTCCCCTTCTCCATCTCACTACCTGGAACAGTGGGCTCTACGTCCACAGTGCCCTTCTCAAAGTCCTTGTTGTTTGGACCAGAGTCTTTGCCCCCCTTTACCCTTCGCCCTCCAGCCTGGTATATTTCACGGTCAGGCTTGCGTGCTTTCCGTGAGTGTTTGGGTGAAGTGGGCAGACCTGGGTCAGAGCCCTGAGTGTCTTTAACGGCACCTTTTCTCCCAGATGCTCCAGTTTCTTTGCTCTCCAAGTTGCTGCTGACGTTGCTAAGGTTAGCATCTGATAACTGCTGTTGGGTAGATGCTACAGCATCTTCCTGGTGGCTGGTGGTCTCTTTGTGACGCCTGGGCCTGGCGTTGCTATGAGGTCCCACTGGCCCAGAGGCTGGTGTCTCCACCTTAGACATGGTTTCATCTACAGATGGAGTAAGGTGCGATGAGGCTTGTTGCGAGTCATCCATCTCTACACTTTCCTTGCGTCTGTGACCTGCACCAGGCTGATATCTCTGAATGTCTGGACGCTTCCCCTCCCGCTGTCTCTGCCGTTTGTCTTCTCGTACATCTGCAGAAAAAAAAATACAGAATTACTGTTCAGCACATCACGGATTAAAACAAGAACATGGATGAGATGGGTAAGAGAGACAAGAGAGGCAGAGAGTAGACAATAGCCACTCCACACACAGGCACGCTAGACAGTTTCTGTGAAACTGCAAGTTAGTAAAAACATTAAGGCCTAAAAAAGACAAAGAAAGAAGAGGGGAAAAAAATACAAACACAAGAAAGCCATTGGCAAATTGCATATCCACTTCATGGACTGAGTGAAGTGCATGCACATGCATACTGAATGAAGTTTCACGGATTCCGGTTATGATAGCTTGTTGTTACTGCATAAGTGGTCAAAAAGGGCCTTGGAATATGAGAGTTGGTCCCTCCCTGACACTCACTTGATGCTAGATGAATAGCATAATTTGCATAATTAGTTGCTACGCGGGTGAGTGGGGAATAGCGCGGCAACTGTGATGAATCGAGACGTGCAATGCTAACCATTAATATTATGCTAAACGACTATGCCTATATGTTTACAAAGGACATAAATATTTCCTGCGATGTGATGATACTACAAGCTACAGGTTTCCAACTTTCAACAAGTTGATGAGGAGATAACATAACACACAAGGTTAATAGATCTAACGTTAGTTACAAAGTTGCCAATATTCCTTCAAAATCGATAGCAACCAGTGGAGATAATAAGCAACGTTAGCATTTACAACGCTAACGTTAACAACAGATTACTCCAAACGCTTTCAATTAATGAGTTTACATAATAATACACAACCGATTCAAATAAACATTAGCGCTACACATTGTTCCATTGTTACTTTACCTGTTTATACAAAAACAACTCTTAACGTTATGTCTACCGGGCTAACTTGACGTTGTCATTAACGTTATCGATAGCCAATTCACCTAGCTATAACTTATTTCCTATCCGCTCAGTTAGTTGGGTGTAAGTTTATAACTTAACGCAACGCAAAAGGGCTGGTTGGTACAAAATCAACAAACCACGTCTACATGAATGATGATAGCTTAATTTTAGCTACGCGGCGCGCAAATTAACCTTATGCTGGTGTTAACAATAAACAGGTAAGCTAATAACCGTCTGCTAACTTTGCTAGTCGTAATATTACCACCCTGTAACGCACGGGGGTGGAGGCAGGTATACTATTCGTAGCGAGGTTTTCAAAACAAACGCGGCAGAGCCCACATGAGCCTGCTAACATTAGCTCAAAGCTACCAAGCTTATGAAGAGAACTTGTTGGTCAGCGAGAGTAGAACATGGCTAGCTGGCGTTAGCTAGCTAGCTAGCTAATGCTAATGTTAGATATCTTGCTAGCAACTTTGTTGCATTACACTTAAACTTTTAAAAAGTAAGTTTACAGTTGTCGCTACCGCCTATTAGTAATAAACTTGGAGAATGTGCTTCTTACCCTTCACATTTTCTCGACGAGTGACCAGTGTCGATGCTTCTGCTCGAAGTTCTGCAGCGGATATTCGTACTCTATCTAGCTCCTCCGCCATCTTCGTCCTCGTCCTCCCAGGTCTCCATCGGTCTCCAACCACCAAAAACATACGGAAACTTTGCAGGGTCAAACTTTGCACGTTCATGAACAATGCGTGTTTGACGGTTGTCATGTACAGACACTACACAGCTATAGGCAACAGAGGAAAGAAGAATACCTCGGTTGAATTATGGTGACTATGGCGATTGTAAAAAATGTCTTTTGAATTAGAATTAATCACCAACAGTTGGTACTTTTTGATTTACACCACTTTACTTTATTTTATTCTACCCTCTCATTCACTCTGTGAAGTATAGGATGGTCATGATCCAAATTGTATTTAGTAATATTTATGTATATTATTGTTGTTTACTCTAATTATATGAAGATTTAGTGAAATACAATTTAATTTTCACATTTAATTGGAGCCACAAAACAGGAAAGCCTGGATATAGTGTATGCCTCTCTAGATTGAATTTTTATATCAAGGTTTGCCTGATTAAATGCCAACAATGTAATTTAACACAGATACCTGATATTTACCATAGCTGTGTTAATATCCATGTAGATGACACCTTAAACATTATTCTGTATGCGTATCTCTCTATTCCACCCTCTCTCTCTCTTTCTATCATCACCGACTCTCTCTCTCTCTCTCTCCCTCTATCATTGTCTCTCCAGCTTGCCATCTCTCTCTCCCTCTCTCTCTCTTCTTTTTCCCCTCGCCCACTCCCCCTCCTTCTCTCTCCCCAGGAGGATATAGTGGAGAGAAGTGAATGGATCTGGGAGAGCAGTGACTCATCCTGTATGAGTCATGCGCAGAGAAGGCGGTGGGTGGGGGTGGGGTGGGGGTGGGGTGGCGTTGGGGAGACGAGAGGCGCAGAGCAGAATGGAGAGGGTAAATAAGTAAATATCTGGCAAATGCTCACAATTCACACAGATTTGACATTGTTGTGTTAGACCGACCATATGGGGGGTGCCGTGCACTAAATCAGACTGCAACAGAATATGGCTGCCATAAACACAGAGAAGGTGTGAATAATGCATTCCTCATGAAGACCCTGGCTTTGCTGATGTTCTGCCTGCTTGCAGAGAATGCAGCCAAGTATGGCTTTGTCTCCTACATAACTTAGGTGACATGAACATCATAACCAGCAGGGGACAGTGTCTCTTTGAGTAAAGAGGGAACGATAGCTCTGCAGAAATCTAGGTCTAACTGTGGCTTTGTTCCTTATCATCTAACTCTTGCTTGTGCTCACATGACTAACCTAACAGTGTGATTGTAAATAACATAATTATGTTATGGTCCATACCAAATTATGAAAAATGCTATAAAAAAAATTCAATTCTCTTCCTTGTGAACAGAAATATATACATATCAAATATCTAAAATATTATTTTTAAAAAGAGCATGCTTATCTTTTTTGCTAGTGGCCACCCATGACTAGTCAGTGATTACGTGCAGTGGCGACCTGCAGCATGGCTTGGCATCCCAGCATGCTTCTCCAGGGGACACTTCCGTATACTGTGCCTTCCTTTCATGAAGCTGCCCTTTTCTGGAAGATGACTGTAAGTAGGAGGAGACAGAAAGGGCGAGAGCAAGCAGGAGAGGGACACAGAGAGAAAGAAATAGAGAAAGAGAGAGAAAGCAAGAGAGAGAGAGGCCACCACACAGGAGGAAAATGGGCCAGCTTTAGTCAATGGTAAAGTAAACAGCTTTATCTCCCTAGCAACATGGTTGCAGAACAGCCATTTAAAGGAGAACAACTCCATTTCTCCCGTTCCGTCTCCTTCACTGGCCTTTACATCACAGTCACATGTAGGAAAGAATAATCAGAGCCTTCATGCCTTAATCAAAGACCTTACCTGATATAAATGTTGCACCACATACACAGCATAGACGTGATTTTCGATATCATAGTTTACATGAAGCACTTATGAAGCACTTATAGTAAACATGACTGTAATAGTTACATGTTTTCAGTTTGATGATTTCCCTCTCTAAGAGAACCTGTTTGTCTGATCATCTGTAATATTTTACTCTGATTTGCTTTGAGAGTGTCATTCTTACCTGAAGACACACACACAAACACATACTCACACACACACAGACACACACACACACATAGCCTTGCACGGTGAAGGCATCCTTCTGTCAAGAGACAGGAGTCAGGGCCATCTCTCTCTTTACCAGATGAGTGTCAGGCTGGGGCTGTCAGTGCAGCACTCCACCCAGGCACAGGTTATACTGGAGGACAGGAGACTGAGGGGGTGGGAGAAGAGAGAGAGAGGACAAGGACGAGGAGGAGGAGGAGGAGGAGGAGGAGGAGATTCAGAATAAAGATGAGAAAAGTGGGGGTGGGTGTAGGGAGTTTTCTGCAGGTGAATTCTGAACATCAGGGGGTTTCTCCTGCCCCCTCACTTTACTTTTCTCTCTCTCTCTGTTCTATACACACATTTCTCTCTCCCTCCGCCTCCTCTCTTTCACTCTCTCACTGCCTCTCTCTCCCTCCTTCCATCTCTCTTTCCTTCTCTGTCTCTCTCTCTCTCTCTCTCTCTCTCTGCTGACTCCCTGAGGGCTGGTGGATGAAGAGATAGAGATAGAACTGAGGCTGGAGTTGACTTTTAGAAGTGACAAGAGAGGAAGCCATCTGTAGGCTGAGCCCGGTGTGGATTCAGGTGTAAGACAAACACACACGGATGCCAAAAGACACATCTGGGAAGCGCTGGAAAAGGAAGACATAGAGGGAGAAAGGGAGGGAGAGAGAGAGAGAGAGAGAGAGAGAGAGACAGACAGACAGACAGACAGAAAAGTGTAAGACTCTCTGTTTGTTTAAAGGGACAGGGAAGGAAAGGTCTGAGTGATGCAGACATAGAGAGCAAATTAAAATGTGAGAATAGCCTGCTGCAGTGAGGGAGAGTTAAGGGATGGAGGGGGGATGGAAGATACATACAGGTGCAGGGGTAGGAGACAGTTGAGGGAGAGATAGCACAGGACACGAATGAAGTTGGAACATGATTTATTAATGAAATACCAGCCAGTGTTGCCACACTTTCCAGAACATGTTGTCAAAGGTTCTTAATTTCATACAGTTAAAAAAATAGCAAAACATAGCAGTGCTTTAATTCACATAAAGAATATGCATGTATAATGACTGTTCTGGCTGAAAGCAGTAGTTCATGAAAAGATGAGAAGCACTGATCCCAAAGCATTATGCCTCAATTTTTCCACTGAGCACTTGACAGGCACTGCATAGGCGATGAATTACTTGTCTTTTGCATCATACAGCTCTATTCAGAAGCAGCACTAGAAGAGCAGCAAAGCCTGTTAGGCTTCATCAGCTCCCTGATACCATGAGACCCTCACCCTACTGGCAGCAGGTGACAGGGGTTGCTGTCCATAACAGGGAGTGCTGACCACGAGCAGGTGTTTGCTGTCCGTGGTGCTGAGGGAAACCTATTGGGAATTGTCATGTGGTTGTGTATGGATCACGCAGACCTGGGGTGTTTCCCAAAACAATTGTTGCTTAACCAGTTAGCAACTTAGTGGGCTGGCGACGGGCAATTAATTCCAAGCTGCTAACTTTGTGGACAACTTGGTTTTGGGAAATACACCCCTGGTTCACACCGCTTACCATGGTGGCGGTGGTAGTGTAGTGGTTAAGGAACCTGGCTAGCATCCAAGTAGCCTGAAAAGTTGTGGGTTTGAATCACAGCTGCCACCGTTGTGCCCTTGAGCAAGGCACTTAACCTAAGTTGCTCTAGGGGAGACTGTCCCTGAACACTTGATAGCTGACAAAAATGTAAGTGGCTTTGGATAAAAGCGTCTGCTAAATGTAAATGTAATGCTTACCTTCATCCTCCATCTCTGGATGACTAGATGTTTCCTGTGAGATTAGAGATCTAACATGTGTTAACACTGGAGTATAAAACTGCTAATAAGACCTGGCTGGTGCCCTTGTCAGACAAACTGCAGCAGCGGTGATGAGCTAGAAAGGATTTCTGAATATATGATTCAAAGGCTTTTGAGAGGAAATTCATTCAGGGCTCAAGTGCATCCCTCTGCCTGTTCCCACAGGAAATTGAAACTCTTTCCACATCTTTATTTAGATCATAAGCTCCAGCATTGTCGTGTTTGTGACATGACATGTTTGTGATGTTGATGACTCTGGGAAGGGCCTTTGCATTTGTTCTGGACCAGATCAACCTAATCGTGACCACGTTTCAACTAGGTTGAAAAACATATTTTCTGACCTTGAGTCAGCTTATGAATCAGCTATTGAAACCAGTTCTGCTCTGTATTGATTTAAAATCCAACATCCCTTTCTTTCGCCAGGTTTCCTTTTGTTACACCTGCTGCTGTTGCTCACCCTGTTCCTTTACCTGATATGTCATCTTGGTGCTGAATGGTAACTCATGAATAATCAACTCTGTTTCAAGTGTAGGCTCAGCAATCCCATTGCCACAGTGAGTGAATGGAATGACAGCCTATGTCAGGTTGAAGAGAATTAGGCCCCTGTTTCTCAGCCTTGCTTCAGCGGAGGATCTTCCCAGTGGAAAACCTTATGCTTACCATGGGCCCTTAAGTTTCTCAGACTTTCAATGAGGTTTCAAGATGAGCCCAGTGGAGAAAAAGAGAGCATGAAACGCAAAAAGGGTATTTGCCTTGGTTGAGGCAACAGTCAGTCTTTATTTCAGTAAAGAACAGTCATGAAGCATAAGACACACAGTTCAGATTCAGCAGCATTCACTACTGATGTACTGCAGGAGTATGTAGACCTGGTCAGCATTGGATAAAGTACCCAAAAGCCCCACAGAGTGGAAGTACCGATATCCTACCAAAGAATTACTTTGGTAGTTTGGAAGTTCAAGTCACCCACTAGCATGTTACTCAAGTAAAAGTCTAAAAGTATATCGTGTTTACTGTATTTAAGTATGAGAAGTAATTAAATGTAAAAAGTAAAATTAAAAGTAATTAAGTACAAGTACAAGTAGGCTAAAAATGTCTGTGTAAACCATGTAGCTTACAACAAACTTCAGAAAATGTAAAAAAAAAACTCCTGACATAAATCAAACACACACACACACACACACACACACACTCAGAATGAAAAGTTGTGCCTACATCACTTACAGGTTTAATGAAGAATTTGTTGTTTGCACTTGTCCAATGACAAGTCAGCTTCCCCAAAACTCTGTTGCAGTCACTCGACCACCAAATTCAATTCAATATAGTGAAGTAAAATTAAAAGTTGACAGATTTTTAACAACCCACGTAAAGTACAGATACTCCCAAAACATACTTAAGTGTACTGTAGTGAAGTATTTTTCCTTAGTTACTATACATCTCTGGGAATGGTATATATCTCCCTGGCCTGTGTGAATATTACAAGCTGCCGTGAGATACCCAAAGCTTCCACTTAGCAGGAGAGAAAAAAATATCTCTTTGATGTTTCACCCCACTCAGCAAAATGGACAGAGAGGCCCAAGGAAAATGCAAAGCAGAAGCAGGGCTGTCTCAGGGCACACTGCCAGACTGTCTGGGAGGGAGAGAGAGAGAGGTGGCCACCGAGATGGAAAATAAAGGAATCGGTGGAGCACAGAGCGAGTCTACAGACAGTGACAGCCTCATGAGGGTCAGCAACATAGACTGAGGGTGCATATATAATGGATACTAGTGTGAAGGACGCAAACATCCCACCCACACGTCACTGATGGTAGAGATGACTTCAATGGCTCTACCCGCCCCATCTGAATCACACCTCTCCATCACACTGAATCCTGCTGTTGTCTGCTTGTTTCTTTTAGTGTTGTGGGAATGGACCAGGTCATGATCAACACAAAGTTAACCTGATTCAATGTAAAAAAAATGAAAAGAAAAAAAACTGTTGATTCTATCAAAGCTAATCTGTTTAATCTAACATTTATTTAATTCTTTATCTGAACATTTTTCATACTGTTTTTAAATGTAATAGTTTTGGATGCACATATGTCGTTTTTAATAACTACTGACTGTACCTAGACAAAACAGGATGAGAACAGGAACCAGATCAAAAATAATCTGAGACCAAATGACAAAAGAAAGATGTACACACTGTTTCAAAATGGCCTCAACGTTTAATGGAAAAGTAGCAGCAATGTGTTGATTGCTTTGCTATAAAAAGTTGGGAGTTATTTTGAAACAGTGTGCAGATCTCTTTCCTTTGACATATGTCTGTGCCTACACATGCATCCATCAGATTCAAGCTGGACTCTGTACACATGTGCACAGTGTCTACCTGTCAGTTCTAGTTGTTATGGCTTGGCGCTGGCCCAGATCTGGCCCGTCTTCCCACCATGACAAGTCCAAATGCATTTCAGAGCTCTACCTGCTATCTGGCTCTACCTGCGGTCCGCAGCCACCTTTCTGTGGCGTGGAAAATGTCGGATTGTGGACAGATAGTCCATTTGATGGAGGACTGTCATGCCTGATGTTAAATTACTGCCTGGTGATGCGTGACAGGAATCTGTGACAGTGTGTGTGTGTATGTGTGTGTGTTAGTGTGGTGACAAGTGCAAGTCTGCATGTGTGTAAGAGTGCTTGCTTATGTGTGTGTGTGTGCATTTGTGTGTGTGTGTGTGTATGTGTGTGTGCATCTGTGTGTGTGTGTGTGTGTATGTGTGTGTGTGTGTGTGTTAGGGAGTATACACCTGTGTGTGTGTGTGTGTGTGTGTGTGTGTGTGTGTGTGTGTGTGTGTGTGTGTGTGAGCCAGCCCTGCATAGAGACAGTGGGGATGTCGTAGCCTGCAGTGGGGGCGGAAGGGGTTTTACCAATCAACTCCCCCTCACTTCTCATTGCATGCCTGTTTCAGCTCCAGCTCCAGCTCCCTGGCAAGCCTCATTATATGCAAGTCAGACAGACCCTCCCATCCCTCTGACTCTCTCTCTCTCTCTCTTTGAGATTCATCTCTCCCTCTTTCCCTCACCCCTCCCCCCTCATTCTTCCTTCTCTCTCTCCCTCTCTCTCTCTGACTCACACCTCACACACAGAAGCCCTAGAATGCCCCTACCTCATTTGGGTTTTCTCTCTTTGATTGCCAAACCTAGAGAGGGAGAGAAGGAAGGAGAGAGAGAGAGTGGGAGAGAGTAGAGAGAAGGGAGTAAGGGAAAAGACTTTTTTCTATTGATCCAACTGCATTCTGTGCCCTGAATACAGACAGTGAAAAAGAAATGAAAGTGCCTGTTTTGTGTGTGTGTGTGTGTGTGTGTGTGTGTGTGTGTGTGTGTGTGTGTGTGTGTGAGTGTTTAAGGCAACCTTACAATGCCGGTAATGTGCAGTTAAAATCATACTGCTGCTGCTGTGTGTTCATGTATGCATACATATATGTGTGTGTTTGTGTGTGTGTCTGTGTGTGTGCGTTTGTGTGTATTGGTGGATGTACGTGTGTGTGTGTCTGTATGTGTGTATGTGTGTAGGCGACTGTTTGAATCGGTGTGGGAGGGGTCACGGAGGAGGCGGAAGTGACACCATGAAGAGACAGAGAGAGGGGAGGGCAGAGAGATAGAGATACCAAGAGAAAGAAAGAAAAGAAAGAAAGAAAAAGACATAGAATGAGAGAGAGAGAGAGAGAGAGAGACTAATGTAGCAATCTGACTAAAACACATAATCTTGGATAGACACAGACACTTGAATGTGCCTGTCCTTTCACTTAATTTAAGGAGCTTGAGCTCTTAGGTCAGAATTGAGGGCTGAGTTTTAAGTGGTGGCGGTGGAGACTGCTGTTTTTGTTTGCCCCCCTTCATTAACCTCTCCTCCTGCCAAATAAAAGAAAAACTTTTGGTTATTTTAAATCCACGCAGCGCAAATAAAGAGGAGCCATGGGAAGGATGTCCATGATAAGGAGTTGCTGTCCAAACGTAGCTAAGCAAGCACAGTATTTTAGTCTCAGTGCAGGGAAGGAGGATCAGCTTAGGAAGCTTAAAATGGTCTCATAAATTGCTATGGGCAATATGTCCGAAACACTCTTCACCTACTTTACCTGTCCCCTGTGTGTGATAGTTAGCAGCCAAGCCGTTTTCATTACACTTAGAACTCAGTCTAGGTATGCACTGTGCCCTCACAGCTACCTCAGACTGGGTTCTAGGTTTTGGTTTTGAACGTGTGGGTCCTGTACTTGGCCTTTGGGATGATCAAAGGGTACTGTATCTATCTGTCTATCTATGTATCTATACTGATACCCTCTCCACCTTCAAGAAACTCGTGAAGACCCAAGAATATCTCCTGGCGTAAACTTTGAGAATGCACTTAATTTAATCTGTCTATCTATCTATCTGTCTTTCTGTCTATCTATCTATCTGTCTTTCTGTCTATCTATCTATCTATCTATCTATCTGTCTCTCTATCTATCTATCAGTCTATCTATCTATGTATCTCTATCAATTGTGGAGTATGGTGTAGTACTGAGATGCTCTTCCTCTGAATGTATTAAGGTGATGAGTTTAGTACCTTCAACAGATTCCCAGATGAGTGATAAAATTATGTGTTCAAACAAACGTTAAAACTGACATTTTTCATTAATTGTTGGATTAAACGGAACAAGACCATAAAAAGCCTGCCTGAATAACAATACGGAAAGTTTGTTTGTGTGTGTGTGTGTGTGTGTGTGTGTGTGTGTGTGTGTATGCGTGCTCACGTGTGTGCCATTGTGTGTGTGTGTGTGTGTAAAGAGGGAGAATAAACAAAGAAACAGTACACATGATTAATTGATTTTACAATTAGGACTGTTTTCTGGGCTGTCTATAATTATCCCATTGTTGCAAAGCTTGTAAACAGGGGTGGAAAGTCTCCACTGAATGCTGAGCAAATGAATGGTTAGTGCTGAGAGAAACACAGTGAAACACAGGAATGTACTCTCTCTACACGAACAGTAAAAGGTGCTTGGAGTTTGGAGTTTCTGTAAAGTTCAAAATGACAACACAATGCAATGCAATGCAAGTCAATGGAAGGGTGCAGTGTGGAGAGACAGACACTTGCTCAAAAGCCAGCGCACCACCTGTAATATACAAAACCTATGGAAACAAGGGGATGTGATGTGACTGTTATAATGAATTATTTTACATACATACACACACAAACACACAGCTCTACTCCACAATATCCTGTGCTAGCTAGCACTGAAGGCTCATCCATACTAGTCTTTTATCTGTTCTGTCCCCATGTCTGCACAGGTGTGACATCTGCACAGAAATGCCAAAATCTAATCAGCAACTCACCCTTAAGGCTAACAAACACCTGGCAGACTTCAGAGAATTTACTGTAATTACTGCTATTGCTGTTGATGGCCCTGTTCCCAATTCAACATGTTAAATTAGCCCCAACCAAGCCAGCAGAGGTCTCAGCCAAGCTGTGCAAACTGCTCAAATTAGTGCCCCGACGCTGTCAGATGTCTGACCATCGGCCTGGTATTTGCGAGCTTTCAGAAGCAATCTGGGGAGGATGCGGAGAGACCTTGGTATATAGGCACACACTGTGCCTGTCCACACACACACACACACTTTTTCCCTCAGAGGTGACAGCTAAAAGCTGTCAGACAGAGCTGTGGTCCCTAAGAGCATCACATAGACGCACATGGCTAATGAGAGATCTAGGCATCATACGGTACAGCCAACTCCAACACAGAGAATAAGAGAAGTCAGATGAGCCTCTGTCTTGCCCTGTGTAGTTGGGTTAAGACATAACCTGGTCTCTGGACTGTTGTTTTGGAAGAATAAAATAAATATTTGTTCACATTACTATTAAAAAAACAGCATCATAACTGGTAACAGTAGGCTAGTAGAACTAGCAGCAGTGTTTTTATTTGTTTGTATATCTATTTATTTATTTATTTATGTACTGACTCACCTAGGGTTAGGGTTAGGGTTAGGGTTAAGTCCCTGCAGGACACATCAGGCAGGTCCATTCTGCTACTCGTCATTCCAAGCCCCTTTTGTTCAAATGCCTTCATAAGAAGCTCTATACCTATATACCCACAGGAAAAGGCAACAAACAACCTGACCTGAAGGTGACCAAAAGATGCCCTGCTGACAAACAACCAATACAAACACAAACACAGAATAGTGTGAGTGAGTGCCCTCTGGAGATCTGGAGGAAAAGAGTGTATGCTATCTTTACAGTCTATATAGCTCACTGCTGTACAATTTCTAGAAACTTCTCCCTTTCTGGGAGAAGTTAAATGTCATGCGAGTTCACTGTTCAACAGAACACAAGCCTGGGTAATCACCAAGGCAACAGCGGAGAGTCAGCACGACGACTGACAGACAGACAGTGACATGAATGCACAGAGATGTTTGCTCACTCTGACATAGTAGCCTAGAGGTTAACATGACACTGAATTACTGGAGCGATGGGACTGAGAGAGGGTGTAGGAATGCACTAGTTAATGCACTGTGTGTGGTTGTTGGGCTTACGGCCCTAATTAGTTTATTAGAGAAAATTTGCCAGCTTTATGAAAAGATGATCTCTTCCTAGTTCAAACCTCTATCACCCCTATGCTCATTACACCCCTATGAATCACCTCAAAGTACAGCTGGTCTTTGCAGCACCCCCAGGTTAGTAAATAATATTACTCACATCAAAATGCCATGCTGTGTGTGACTGGGCCGGTGGGTGTATATGTGTGTGTTAAAATAATTTGTGAGTCAATAAGTGGTCTCTCTCTTCTAAAACATATGTTTGCATTATAGTAGTCCGTTGGTAATAACACTGCTAACTACATTATGTGTGGATAAATGTAATGTACCTGCCACCTGAAATTGAAGCTGCAGTAGTTTTATGCAGCTATATTTGTGCGTATGTGTGTGTGTGTGTGTTTGTGAGAGAGAGAGAGAGAGAGAGAGAGAGAGAGTGTCTTGGTAGGGGTTGAGGTGCACTGATGACATGCTGGGTGGGCAGGGGCGACCGTGGGTGTGAATGAAGGAGGGAGCGGGGGACGGTGAGCCTCGGGAGTGAGAACCCACGTGAGACCGAAATGTCAGCGAAGGAACGTGAGTTTGCCGGCGGAAGCGACAGGTATATTCCACTATCACCAACCGCCCACCGCGCATGCTGCATCAGTGGGACTCCGACCTCCCCCGCAAACTCTTCCTCGATACGCTGCCATTACGCACTAGATGGCATTGGAGTCCCCCAAATCTCACTGCGATTCTCAGATAGGCTTCACTTCTGGGGTGATTGCCGATATTGTTATGTATTACAGTTACAATAAGGCTACTGGCTAGATTCAAGTGGTAGAACTGGAAGACATCTGGCAGCGCTAGGAATAACATCAGACATTTTGGAAAACTTTCCGTTTTAAACTTTAATAAAAAATGGTAATGGACGAAGTAATTTGGCTGGGAAAGTTGTAGCAGGTTCAAGAAAACTGTTCTATAAATTCAAATGAGATTCTAGAGCCTAGAAAGTATGAGTCGTAGGCTAGCCTAATATAATTTTTGCTTGTGTCGGCTGCTAGAGTGTACGCCTGTGAAATGACCTAAATATACCGAGGACGAATTTAGAATCACCGAATGTAGTCTAAACCAAACTTCCTTTTTCCCCCCCGATTTTATTAAGCAATTGGATTAACAAAATATCACCGTCACCTTATTGGACAACATGAAACGCACAGATAGCCTCTCCGCCGGCCGACTTCCCTTCTCCCTTCGCCAAGAGCCGTCTTTATAAATAGCAATCCCGTTGACAACATTCCGTCAATGACGTAATGCGTACGCGTGGATGTGTAGGTGATGCTTTTTAGTGAATGAACCCCCCTCCCCTTCACGGCTTACTAGTACTATACCAGCTCTATAAAAAGCGCACGGGGGCTTGTAAGAACGGCTGAGAATCGCGAGTTTTCTGTGAGAGAAGGGTCATAACAGCGCGAAGAGAGTGTGTGTGATAGTCATGTTTTAACGCGCAGTCTTATCACAGTTCAAAGAAACTTTATCTTCCAGAACTTGACAAGTTGAAGTGCTAACGTCAAGTCCACGAGCAAGCTGAAGCAACTGGCACTGACATCTGTGGGAGAACATTTCGACTGAAACCATTGGCGGGTGAGTTCATTTTTACAGCTTTGTGGTTTCACGGAACTAGAGTTCGGTTTGTGTGTAAGATTGTAGACTTAATGTGCTCAAACTGAATTCTCTGGATGACGAAAAATCATTTATGTAAACATGTAAAACGGGCCATCGATGTGTCGATGCAGCGGACAGAAAGACAGATTGCGGGAGAACTGAAAGTTACTGCAGTGTGACTCACTTTTTTGCACGTGTGTGGCGTGACTTCCTTGACAAAACTAAAGCAGACGGATGGGTTATGTACCCTATGCGAAGAATTTCATGCCCGGAAGACCATCATTGCACTTCGTCAATGCTTAGTCTATGGTCAAGGTTTGAAGGACGGCTGTGACAATGTTAATGGCAACCTAACTTTGACATGTTTCAGTCGAATCAAGGCATAAAACAATTTCACCCAGAAGTATGAAATAGACCAGCTTACTTGTGCAATTAGCCAAAACCATATTTAATAGCAATTTTAAAAACTATGGAAATATTGAATCTGGCATGGTCACCCTAACTGAGAAACGCTATAGATCAGTCGTGGACATGGCAGGCTTTCATTTCGGACGTGGAGATCCGCAATTCCGTTGTCTGCGCAAAGGTCCCACCTCAGGATAACACAATTTTAATGACTATTCTCGTCATAGTGCACAGCCCGGAGGTTTCCGGTGGGGGATGATTGCCCCCCCTCCTCCTCAGTAATACTCAAACACACAACTGCTGTCTCCACAACTGCTGTCTATTCATATGCTTCATTATGGTATTTTCAGTCCAGCGATTCTATTTACCTTCTCTGGCCTTCCCCACTGGATGTAAAAAATTTCCTTTGCGCCCAATCATTTCCGTTTACCCTTTTCCTGCATGAATTCTGTGACGTGTTTTCAGTCGCTGAAGTCAGTTCTGCGTCACTCTTGCGCACTTTGCAGATGATTCGCAGTCACCTACTGTAACCCTTTAAAGAGACAGCGCGCGCTCAGAACACACACGCACACGCATAGCCTACGATGCCCGCACACACACTAACACACACAAATATAGTCTTCACGAGTCTTTAATCGCAAAGCGTTAACGCTCTTGGTGTTAGATCGGTCCTACTGGGCGAAGCCTGACAAGAACAGTGTCCTCCAGAGTGATCAGTCCATGGTTTAGGGTTCCATGTGTTTAACTCGAATGCAACCTGAAACCTCTGAAAGTGGCAGGTGCACATGGAAATAATTATTAGCTCTGAATAAACGTTTTTAAAAGAAATGTATATTCGTGGCATATGTGTATATTCTCTAAACATCCAGTATATTGTGCTTTGGAGTTGATGTGTTGTAAATGATCTCACAAAACGTAAGCTAGGAGAATTTTTTGTTGGAAGCGTGGGGAATCACAAATATTTTATCTCATCTGGGGTTGTATCATCGGAATAAAGATCGAATTCACAGCACAATAAGATAACATGTAATACCGCCTCGCCAATATTAAGAAAAACTTGAGTGGCACATAATTTTGTTTTGAACAATATTTTCATAATTCACAGTCGTTATAGAAAACCGATAGCCATCATAGAACGACGAATCGCTTGTTTCAGCACCACGGACAGCAACCTGCCATCGACTGTGGCAATGGCTGCTGTCACGTGCGTCGCGGTGCTGAACAATAGTCTTGTCCAGGCACAGGAGCACGAGCTTAGAGCTCAGTTGTCCGGGCAAAGGGCGAGAGAAACGAACGTCACAGTACAGCTGAAACAAACAGTGTTGCGCTATTCTGGCTGTTCCACTATATCGTTCTATTCCGTGAGATCCCGAACAAACGTCATAATGAACTACCTATTTGTTGCATGTGGAAATCCTTCAATAATCCAGATCTTGTCTAAGTACTGAATCCCTCACACACGGAACCAAATGAACTTAACCAAACTTGACACCAAATGTACATAACAAACTTGGTTTATTTTCTTTTTAACACTTTCCTTCCAAGCATTACTGTGCATTGTACATTGGTGTAGAATCTCCTGCTGTCACATTCTCATTAGTCTTAACCCCAGATGACAAAGGCACTTTGGCATGCTGTCTCAAAGAAGTTGGCAAATTCTATGTAGTCTGTAATCAGATGTCTGAAATAGTCTGTCAGCAGACTGCCAGCCTCCAAAAGCAGACCTCAGTCCCAGCCAGGGCGTCAGGACCTTGGCTCTAGACTGCTTACTGATTACACTCTCTCAGCGCACAGTAACAGTCTACAGTCATGGCTACTGAAGTCTGGCCTGAACTGCACTGGGGGCCAAAGTTGGAGCGCTGCTGTTTGAGAGAGGAAGAGGAGGAAACAAACTCATCTGCAGGGTGGAAACTCCAGGAAAGTGGAGAGTACATCAGCCACACACGGGTTCAGTCTCTTACGCACTCTACCAAAGCTTTGTTGCCCTCCTCCTAAAGCAACATATATCTCTTATATTTTAGCAGTTTGAAGTGAGTGTATCTGTGTGTGTGTGTGCACTTCTGTAAGAGGACACTGAAGTAGGCAGCAAGTTTGAAATTCCCAAGAGAGACTAACATAGAACATAGTGTAAATGCACACCCACACAAACACACACACACACCTCTGCATCCGCCCCCCCCCCCCACACACACACACGACTACACCCTCCTCTCACCCCTGTACTCCAGCTCACAAACATACACCCACTCACACACACCGCCTACACCACCCCACCCCACCCCCAACCCCGCCCCCACCCCCACCCCCGCTCCATGCCGACGCAGTCACGAGCAGCCGTAGTGGAGTCGAGGACAGCGTGTTCAGCCACACCATCAAGACGTCTCTGCACTGCATTGGGGGATCCCTGAGCTAGAGGGCCTGGTCTCGGCTCACAGCAGCCAATCAGAGCCTTGCCTGTGTCCAGTTGCCATGCCAACTCCCTCTCCTTGCTTTCACCGCTGTCTCCATGGTGACCGTGGCTTTAGATTGTTACTGTACCGACAGCACGTGGTAACAGTCTACAGCCATGGTCGTCAGGGGGGCGGTTGCCACGGCGACAGTGGTGGTGGCCCAGCTGAGAAGTGGAACTCCTGAGGCGTGCGAAGGAGAGGAGCGTCCCACGGGGGAACCGCTCCAAGTCCCACCACAACTAACGGTTCTGGGCTGAGGAACACACAGAACGCAGATGATGCAGCATCATCTGATAGAGCTGGAAGTAGGTCATGAGAGACCGAGACACTGGAGAGAGAGCAAGACAGACAGACAGACAGACAGAGAGAGAGACAGACAGACAGACAGACAGAGAAAGAGAGAGAGATAGACAGAGAAGTGCTGAGAGGCAGCAATCCGATAGCACAGCATTTTCATTCAACTACTTCTCCGTATGGCCGTAACCCACTTCCACCAAAACAAGTTCTCCTGTTTCTCTGAGGTCCTAACCTCTGGAGATTTCTACTTTCCTTTAGCCTGTCTGTTGTCGAGTCTGTCGTCTTAAGTGTTATAGAGAGGGTCCCATCTGTCAGATATGTGGCATTTGTGGCCTACCACCTCAGAGCTGCATCATCTGGAGCACTGGCCCAGAGTAAGAGAAGTCATAATTTGTTTTCCTTGGGAAAGACAGGCATCATCTTTCATCCTGAACCCAGAATGCCGATGAGCTCTTGAGAAAAT
This sequence comes from Tenualosa thibaudeaui, assembly GCA_027481765.1. NCBI lineage: Eukaryota > Metazoa > Chordata > Actinopteri > Clupeiformes > Clupeidae > Tenualosa > Tenualosa thibaudeaui. The sequence continues at coordinate 23,856,560 of JAIFZK010000009.1, read as the reverse complement.
GTAAAGAGTCGTTTTAATGAATAGATCCGATTAAACTCAATTCACTCCAATATTTGTGGAGGACTTTAATAATTCATAGTAATCTTTACATGGATGTGAATTACCTTTTTCCCTGTCCTCATAAATGATCCTTTTTTCAGAGAAAAGTTATTGCCGACAGAAGTTCTCACCCACTGAAACCAAACTACTCTACCTCTAATCTATGATGACTACTGTGTGCTTGGTTAGTGTTTAGAACTTGAGCAAGGGGACAATATTTTTTAAGAGAAAAATACATTTGTCCCGGTGTTAAAGGCAAACTGTGAAAGTTATATTGCTGCAGTTTGGTTCTATAGTTTTCAAAGCAAAGTAGATCACATAGTGCTAACATTTAGGGTCGGTGGGGGAGTAGCATTTTAAATGAGGTTTCAATATGGACAAAGTAATGTAGAATGAATCAAGTCTGTTTAATCTATATCAGAAGTGGAATTGTCCTGTATATGTGCGCAGGTGCATCCTTCAAATAAATTCCTCCAATTACATCCATAACACCTGAGTTCATGTGTTATTTTCAGAACAGGGAATGTTTTGATATCCCTTGCACACATAAAATGCTTTCATGTCAGATGAGTGCAGACTATACAAATGTATCTTTTCAACAGCTAAATTAGGAGTTTGTTATGTCACAAAGTTGCATTCGAATCAGCAGAAAATACAGTTCTGGAAACCCCCTGGAAGCAAGGCTAGCAGCAGAACAGAAGTAACCCAGCCAGCACGCCAGCCACTCTGGAGCAGGCTGTGTGAGCAGAGGCCGTCTGGAGAAACCATAAGCAGTCTCAGGGGGACCGCTCTGGTAGGCCTGCAGCTCTAACTAATGAGAGTGCCTGGGTGTCAGGCTGTTAACTTAAGATAAGAAAAGATCTACAATAATGCTTCTCATCTGCACTGTATAGCTATAGGAGAAAGACCTGCATTCTTGGCTATTGATTTGTACGATTAGTTAGGTACACATACATACTTACTAACTGAGAAGACACTATAAGATCCCAAATAGAAATGTTCTGTTAAACTAGGGCTGGGAATTGATAGGATTTTATCAATATCAGTTGATTCTGCCCATTGATCCAATTCTTTATCAATTCTCTTGTTGGTTTCTTACTGACCCATTGACCATGGTCTGAAATGATTGATAAAAGGAATTGATAACATCAGAGTGATATTAAACACAGTGACTTTATACAGTTTCCACTTGCACCCAACAGACAGCCACTCCAGGCCAGTCCACACCTGACTGCCCCACTGACTGTGCTGTGCTTTGGCCATCAACACTGAGGCCACTATGACAGACGCTCTTGTAGTGCTGACAGCCTAATGCACCATTGTTTAGTGCTTGAGGGAGACCTGTTCCACCAGGGAGCATCAGTTGCCCACAGGTGTGTTGGATGCAGAGACAGACTGGTCAGTGCTGGGGCTGGGGGTCTGTTTGTGTGTGTGTGTGTGTGTGGCAGTTGGGCACATACCAACATGACTTTAGGCCAGTGCACTCAGGGTGTGTGTGAATACACACACACACACACACACACACACACACACACTAACTCCCTTCCTCTCATACACACATGTACACATACTTACTAAATCTCTTTCTGCCCTGTCTCTCTCTCTCTCTCTCTCTCTCCCCCCCATCTCATACATATATGCACACACATGTACACCCTTCTCCACACTCCACCATCTTCTTCCTTCTCTGTTTGTGAATGTATTTGGTGCTACAATGGAGTGTTGTGCTAAGTGATTGCTGGAGAAGTAGTCTTTGCACATTGTTTATTAGGATATTTATATTTTTATTTAATTTCATTTATTCCCTCTTTCTGGTTTGGTTGTGATTTTAAAGATGTAATGTAATACAATTTTTTGTAATAAAGATTTTTGTAAAATTCATTCTCTGCTGCTGCCTGTGTGGCTCCTGATCATCTGAAAGCCAGTGCTGCCATCTAGGGGTCAGTAAAGGCTTACATTTGATTTTCCTGAGGTGGCTATATACATACAATATTAACAACATTAAAAAAACAAGATGAAAGAAAACCAATATTTAAAAACCCTATTCAAATGGAGAGCAATGTGGTTAATAATTTTCAACATAGACAAGATAAAGCCACAGTTCACAACTGAAATAATTAAGGGTTGACAAAATAATTTGTTCATCCTTAATAATGCTAAGAATGTTACATAATTGAAAATGAAATGGAGTTGTATAGACCATAAATCCATTTCTCTCTCTCTCTCTTTCTCTGTCTCTCCTATAAATACATACATACATACGCACATCCACATGCGCATGTATGCACACACACACACACACACACACACACACACAAACAAATGAATTCCCAAATTTTCCTCTAGGAATCTCAAAGAAAAAAATGTTCAGTAATAAAGGTCTTAAAGGTGAGGAAAGGTCATATTTCCTGTTAACTGAAATGCTTAAGGGTTTATCAGATAATTTGTTAACCATTATGATGCAGTAAATGTTACATAATTGACAAAAAAGTGGAGATCATAAATCTAACAGACCAAACAAACTCAAGAAAGTGCTTTAGATGCAAGTGCTTTAGTGCTCTCTCTCTCTCTCACTCTCTCTGAGAGAGAAAAAGAGAGAAAGAACATGAGACAGGCGGCAGAAATGGCATCCCTCACACACACACACACACACACACACACACACTTGCACACACTCCCTCTGGGGCGTCTCCTCCCTGCACTGCAAGAGTTCATGTGCTGGCACACTGTATACACATTACAGCACATAAACTCTTACTGTTCACGGCGAAGCGCACGGGGACTCACGCACACACACACACACACACTCTCTCTCTTTCTCTCTCTCACACACACATTCACTCTCTCTTTCTCTTACACACACACTCTCTTTCTCTCTCTCTCTCACACACACACACTCTGTCTTTCTCTCTCTTACACACCACACACACATTCACACACTCTCTCTCTGTCTTTCTCTCTCTCACACACACACATTCACACACACTCTCTCTCTTTCTCTCTCTCTCATACATACACAGATGCACATGCACACGAACACAGATTATACACATGACATATATGTGTGTGTTCATACTTCTAAACATCTCCTCTCTCACTACACAAACCCCCCCCCCACACACACACACACGCACACACTCGGCGTGGCTTGGCTTCAGAGAGGAGGAGAGTCATAACAAGAGCTCCCCATTCTGTCCCAGGCCAGATAGGAGGGTCCTGTCAGTAACAAACACGGAGGGAGAAACACAAACACACACACACACAAACACACACAGAGGGAGTGAGATCTGAAGAGAGACACAGAGATAATGAGAGAGAGACAGAAGGAGACAAGGAACTAGAGAGAATAGAGGGAGAGAGAGGGCAAGAGATGGAGAGAAGAAAAAACAGAAAGAGAAGAAAGTACAATAGGAATATGAAGCATGCTTTCAGCCTTCACTGCAGAACACGATGTCCAGATAAACAGGAAACCCATAAACCGTTCTAAGTCATGCTGGCGCTCCACAATATTAGGCAACCCCTCAGACACTCCAGTGGCTTCACCTCCTCCCCCACTACCAACTCCTTCTCCTCCTCCCTCTCAGTCTCCAGCTCCCACTTCTCCTCGTCCTCCTCCCTCTCTTTCTCCTCCTCCTCCCTCTCAGCCTCCAGCTGCCACTTCTCCTCTGCCTGCCTCCTCTTTATCTCCCTCTCCTTCACCACCTCCTTTTCCTCCTCCACTCTCTTCATTTCATCCTTCTCCCTCCCCACCTCCTCTCCTTCCCTCTCCTCCTCATCCACGGCCTCTCCTACTCTCCCATTCTATACCCACTGTCCTCCTCTGACACAGTGTGGGGTCTCTCCACCTACTCATCCTCATCCTTTTAATTCACCTTTTTTCTCCTCTCCCCTGTCCGTGTGATTGTGTGTGTGTGTGTGTGTGTGTGTGCCATCAGCTGGTAAGTCTAAGCCACTTCTGTGAAGGGCCTACCGGCCCTGTTTGCCCTGTGGAAGCACAATCAAACAAACCACCATGTTCACCACACACACACACAGAACCCAAGGACCTCCTCCTCCCTTCCTGCACGCTCTTTCTCTTCCTCCTCTGTCTCCTCCTCCTCCCACTCGCTCCCTCTCTCTCTGTCTCTCTCCCTTCCTCCTTCTCCCTCACATTTCACTCTCACTCTCTCTCTCTCCATCATTCCTCCTCTTCTCTCTCTGCCATTCCTCAGAACTGTTTATAACCTCTGGACATGTGAGTCATACTCTAATATTGAATCCCCAGTGCCACAGTGTGTTTTCTGGTAAGACCAGAGACCAAAGGTTGACATCAGCCACGTAGAATGCGTCTGAGAATCACATGTATTTACAGATCAAATAAAGTAAGAAATAATGAAAACTGCTTTCCTGGTTTAAAACAATTATTACAAGGTAAAACAATGAAGTAAACAACCGTTTGTTTACAAGGCTAATCAAACAAGGGTTTCATATAAAACACTGGACCAAGTCATAGCTGATCAAGCCAAGTTAGATCAACCGAAGACATCAAACCCACATCAGAGTCATTTGCAACAGACCATTACAGATACTCAGTCCAAAAATACTCAGTACAGACAGTCCTTGTCTTGTTTGAAATAAAATACTGTATGTAAACAAAAGTTTCTAAAAACCTCTCCCTATGCAAAGATGTTCAGTGGTATATCAGCTCACCAAACGTCCTGTGAGTAGCTCCAGTTAGCTGTCCAGAGCAAGTCGGACTTGTAGAGGATTTCATGTTGTTTGACAGGTCCAGCAGAGTTACTCCAAGAGTCTGCATACGGTCCTTCCCTTCCCACCGGCCTGCACTGTGTACCCTCAATGAGAACACGCTGTGAGCGTGTGTGGGTTTGGACGCTGGCCAGGAGCTAGAGAACAACATCCATTAAAGCTCTACACACACACTCTCTCTCTCTCTCACACACACAGCAGGCTATCACTCTCTCCTCCCTCTCTTTCTCACACACACACACACTCAACACCACAAACCTCATTCTCTGCCTACTCTTCTCCTCTGTCAGCTGAAGTGTATAAGCAAGGCATGAGAAATCTTGCCAGGTATCTTCCCCAAACACACATGTACACACACGTACACACACACAGACACAAAGACACCTACAGCAGGACTTTGCCACTCTGATCACTTGAGCACCTGCTCTTGAGAAGTCACAGATGAGTCATTGGAGCACTGTCAATCAGGTGATGATGCTACTAATGACCTCAGAGCGACCTCCACAGCTGCATATCCTGTGACGGAAGCAACTTAAAAGTCCAGTCGTGGTGAGGCACCGCATATAAATACACACACACACTTTTACAGAAGTATACTCCAGACGAATCCAAGAGTTTAAGGAAGAAGTGCAGGTTGTCTGGACACTGGGGACTGCCGGGGATGTGGGGCTGGTTATGCAGACGTGCTGGCTGGCTCCACCTTTACTGGTCCGTCATCACTGAGGGCATCTGGAGGTCCTCCCTGGGTGGGTCCCCCTCCTAACCCCCCAAGCTCTTCATCTCCATCGCCTAAAAACCTCACAAAGTCCTCCTGCATTCCCCTGCTCTTCATCCACACACACACCACATGCTGTCCACGCAGGACAAGACCTCTCCATAACCACCTCCCATCCCAAAATCAACACACACATATCTCTCTCCCTCCTCCTCTCGCCTGTCTGTTTGTCCCTCAGTTGCGCAAGAGGCTGGATTCCTGAGTGACAGAGTCACAGCCCGGCGCTCAGACTTACTGGCAGTGGGGAAATCTGTGTTTCTCGTTTCCTCTGCTCCAGTCTCTCTCTCGCTCTCTCTATCACACACACACTCCACTTTTTATCAGAGCCAGGTGTTGCTGTGAAGGGGACCCACATGCATGAACACACAGAAATCAGTTCACAGTCAAAACCAGACCAACTCAGACAAACACCATTAATACGGATCGGTCCAAAACTGAAGTGATATAGCTGGGTCCATTCATAAGAACTGTAGTAATATAGCGAGGACCATTAGTACGGGTCAGTCCAAAATTGTAGTAATATAGCCAGCACAATTAGTATGGGTCAGTCCAAAGCTGTCATGGTCTGGTGAGTTCATTTATAATGCACTTAATTCATATACATATGTCATTCATAGGGCCTCAGCTAAAAGTCAAATGGGATTGCAGCTACACTGTTACGATTTAGAAAAATCCAAACCATTCCAATGGGTAAAAGATCTGGTGAGAGAGAATGTGTGTGTGCGTGTGGCAGTGGTTGTGGAGTAGCAGGAGTGAGCAAGTCTTCTGTTAGTGAGGCCCTAAAGGGATGGATGGAGAGAAGCAGAGGGAAGGGAAGGAGATAGGGATGGAGGGATGGAGTAAATGAGTGTCTCTTGTGTAAGTGAGAAAGAGAGAGCACAGAAGTGGAATGAGAGGAGAGGAGAGCATGAGTATTGTGCTTGGGAGAGATGAAGATGTGGAAAGAATCTGTCATTTCACTGTGTATGACAGAAAATGTGTGTGTGAGAGAGAAAGAGAGAGAGAGAGAGAAAGAGGTTAGAATACGGTAAAAGTTCATTGCCTCATCTATCAATATGACGAGTAAACACACACACACACACACACACAGATAGTCTGGGAATACTCATAGTTGACAGGTGATGATATAATTACTGTTTTTAAGAATCAAATGTTTCACAACCAAGATATGCCAAAAACAGTAAGAAAAGATGAGAAATGGGGGGAGACTGAATCAGAAAGAGAGAGAGAGAGAGAGAGAGAGAGAGTTAGTAAGAGAGAGAGAGAAAGAGAGGGGAAAAACATTCCCCTACACATCTGGAAATAATTTTAAGAGTAATACTTGTGCTACAAAAGAACACAGAGTTCTCCCACTCTCTCTCAGAAGACCTACGATGTAGGACACAAACACACAGGCAGGCAGACAGACACACACACACACACTCGCACACACACACACATTCACATCCACTCACGCCCCTGTGAGGCTGGAGTTGGTACTGCAGCTTTAAAAGTGGCCCAACAACCAAGAACTGTACACGACAACTACTGTATTCAATTGTATTAACTGTATTAAAAAGTGTCTGTGAAGATTCTCCTTCATCCAGGTCATGGTAATCAATGTAATCAAAAGACAAGCCATTACATTACATTACAGTGATATTTTTATTTCAAGTCAGAATTTCTGTATAGCCCCTGAGAAAAGGATGACTAAAGCACAAATCTGGTGTGACTCAATCAATTGTCCTGTTGTTTGACACTGTGGACATCTGTCGCTATTTGGTCTGTTGTACCAAATTCTCTTGTTCTCATACCTACCGACAGCACTCACACAAGTCAAACAACAGGACTACTGGTTGATTCAAACCAGATTTCTTCTTTAAGACGATGACTTCAGGTCTGTTTCTGAAACCTCTGAATGAAGTTCAGGTAAACTGGTTTGTGTGCAGAAGTTGCCGGAACAAAATGTCCTCCCGAGTGTGTCAGAACATCAGGTTCCTTAAAAACTGTGAGGAGATCTCGACTCATTTGGATGGGAATAACTGCGTCTTCTTCGCCAAACACGTGCAGTGTTGGCATGGTGACAGGGCTGTCGTAGAAATGTGCATGCTGGGCGCAGGCGCTGCGGAAGCCAGAAATGATAACGGCAAAGCGGAAGTTGAGTTCAGGCTCCTGGCCGCGCTCCTGCATGGCGAGCAGCATGGCCACCAGGGCGGCGCCCTGACTGAAGCCCAGGATGCCGTCAAAGGGCCCCTGCTCTTGAACCGCAGTCCGCACCACCTCCACACTATCCTCCAGGCCCAGACTGGCCACACACTCCTGCCCGGCATTGAAGCTGCGCTGTTGGACGTCAGAGAACCACCAGCCCCTGGAGTTCTCAGGGGATCCACCGCCTGCCTTCCCAGAGTCCTGGGAGTCTAAGGAGTGCCAGAGAGGGCAGGAGAGAGAGAGAGAGAGAGAGAGAGACAGAGAGTGAGACAGAGTGTGAAATGGAGTGGAAGAAAGAGAAAGGGAGAAGTACAGGATGCATATGAGCATATGGGGCAGTCGTGGCGTAGTGGTTAAGGAACCTGGCTAGCGTGCAAGTAGCCTGAAAAGTTGTGGGTTCGAATCCCAACTGCGCAAGGCACCTAACCCTAAGTTGCTCTAGGGGAGACTATTGATGGTTGACAAAAAATGTAAGTTGCTTTGGATAAAAGCGCATAAATGTAAATATGAGAAAAATCAACCAGCAAAGAATGCAGAGATATTAGAGGAAAGAGTGGAAAGAGGGTGGGGCAGGGGATTTAAAGAGATAGCCAGATTGATCGAGACAGAAGGTGTCTAGTTGCTTATAAACACACATACACATACTTACATAACACATACAACAAGAGATAGTTTGATAACCCTGGCGGTTAATAGCCTAGCTAGTAAACTATCTTAATACACACTCATAGGTCACTCTATCTCCACTGGAGTCCACAAAACAGAGCTTTCGCTTTCACTTGATAAAGGAGGAAATAAACTTAAACCCTTTATATCTAACCTAGTCTGTCATTTCAGGAGATTAGTCGAGGTAACCGCATTAACAAATGTTGACAAGCTTGACATGACCGTTAGAGTTGTTAATATCAGGTGGTCTGTACGTTGTCAGGCAATCACGGCAAACGTTTCGTTCATGGTGACCAAATTATGTAATTGTGATATAGTCCAATAAAACAAAAATACAAAATCCAACGACGTAAACATTATCACTGCAAGTACCAGCGTTGGCTACTGAACTTACTGTCAACCTGACTTGGGACTTCGAGTGGGGCAGTGATGAACACCAGATCCACCTTGTTCTTCAGGAGTTTTCGTAAAGCTCCCGTTTTCTCGCGGAAGCTGACAGCATTCTGACGGTAGCCATGAAGGCAAAGGATACGCAGCGGAGTTGCTGCAGACATGAGTTTGACTAATTAGTCCACTACTGAGTACAGAGCCTGAAAGTAGTTACGTCGCCATTTAGAAACGTTGCGTGCACAGGATCTGTGGCTTGACAAGCAATCCATGCTACTAACTCATGATCTCCCCCTATAGGTCTGGAGGTACAGAGATTGACAGTTTAACAACGAACTTTGAAATTTGAAATAAGAATGCTATATGATGGCAATACTTATATTTTCTTTGACTTATACAAGGAAAATAGGGCGATAGGACAATAAGAGATTTATTTCAATGTTTATTTCAATGTATTCCAAAAAGACAGAGACAGACAATAAATAAAATGACAGACATAATGACAGCGGGGCAAAACAGTTTTTTAAAGCAGTAGGGCATATTGTGAGACATGCAATCTAACATATTACAGGCAGATTCTTTTTTTCTAAAACCTAGACATTATGAAGTGGCGCCTGCATCTTCCCATGTACAGCAAGTCGGTGTCACATCAAGTATTTCAACTCTAAACTACTGATACCAGTTTTCACCTTTGTTGTGAGCATGGTGGCTATTAAACTGCACATCAAACAGTCCTGTCTGTTAACATCTGAGCAGCTGCATGTGCTGCACTAATGTATATGTAGATGTGCTTATTTGTTGTTGTGCGGACATTGGAGGACATTGGCTAATCCACACTTGAACATCATGTTTCTTGCTGGCGCGCTGCTACCTGTCCAGGAGGGTTTTCCCTCCACACACAATCTGGCAGTGCAAACTGGGCAGGCTGCGTCCACCTGGACATGGACACAGGAGACAGACCAGAATGACGGCCATGACGGAAAACTGGAATACATAGATGTGGTATAAGCCTCTTAAGATGTTTACCTTTCTCTAAAAGCAGTGTGCCTTTTTTCTGGATAAGAAGTGTACATTTTCACTGGGGACCAGAGCTGCATATTCGGGCAGTTTTGAGTATGACCAGAATGTGCACTTCCAACAAAATAGCACATAGCCTTAAGGACAGTCTCGCAACATCAAGGTATGCAACAAATTAAGGCTCCATTTCAGAAGATGGTGGCAATGCACCATTCGTTGTTTGACATTCTTTACTCTCACTGCAAGGTGGTGGCACAGTGTAATAATATTTTGAGCGTTTCATTTTGACGCAGTAGGGCTGCCATTTCACTGTGATTGGGTAGGCCAGATTGTAAACTACTATTAACACTATTTTGGTCCTCACTCACAGGTAAATTTATGCTTGCAAATCAATCATCCAAAAATGGAGCCACGTTCATTAAACCACTCCTAAGGCTGAGTCTGGCTGTACCAGTGTTTGATTGCTGTCTTGACTTGGGAGCAGCAGTTCAGGTCCTTGCTGCTCTGGCAAAGTACTTATGTGGCTGTGGGAAACACAGACTTCTGCAGGTCCTCATCAACACAGCGCACCTTCTCCAGCAGAGCTCAAACACAGAGCAATCAGGGAAGAGGGGATACTCAGTGACAATGAACAGAGAGAGCAAGAGAGTGAGAAAGAAGGTTCATTTGATAATTTTTTCTTTTAGTATGGTTCTATTACTTTTTAGCATCCTAATTAACTATTAATTACTACTAATTATTAAAACTATACCTAATGTGTACTTGGCAACAATAGGCTTCATTCACCAACCATTCTTACAAAGATTTGTTTAAAACCCACTTTCCCACTTTTCAAAATTTGTATTCATCAATACAGGGAGGGGCAGTAAAACAAATGTAAGAAAATTCTTAAAGGATATTGGTGAATGAGGTTCAATAATTTTTTTATGCATGCCAATAAAGCATCATATAAAACTTTGATTTAATTCAACTTAATTTTCATTTGTGTGTAAGAGTCCCATTTCAGTCAGGAATCAGGCACGGGTAGTTGGGTGAAGGCTCTGGCGGAGGGTGTTTCTAAGCGCTGCAACTCAATACACTGATGAGCCACATGGCTCTGAAGTTCTACTAGGGCTTGAAAAACTCAGTGTCTCTCAGGAAGTAGAACTGGACAAGACATCAGTTTCCCAGCAAAGAGCAGCAGTAGAACTTCCATAAACATCAGTTGCTAAACATCCATCCAACCACAATCAACTACAGAGTATTTTGGGGGGGGGGTCAAATCTGTTTCCCATGACTCATGTTTAAAAAATTCAGGAGCATTTACACGTGGATAGAATTCTCATGAGAACCAGTCTTTCCTCCCATCTCCTGGGCTTTCTCCCCCAAATCCTAAACTCCCTAAACTAGACAGCCAACGACAGGCCTACTCTGATACGAGATGCCACATGTGTATAGATTTTGATTGTTAACATCATAGGTGTTCCCACAGGGTTTCTGCTTAAACATTACACATTGGCCCTTCTCTGTTAGTTCATATGGCTGTCTGATGAGATCACGGATCACGGATCAAGGATCAAGAGGTTTATTTGTCACATACCTCCTGGTACTCTCCTCTAAACATAGTAGAACAACACAGAACATTCAACATGTATTATTTTTTTGTTGGTTTTACCACTGAAACTGAGTTGACACACAAAGGACCTTTTGATTTGAGAGAAAGACACAAGCACATCTGATTTAATAAGACTTATTTCATAAAGCACATGTATTAAACTACATTCAAAATCAGCCAGGAAGATGTAGAAGAGGAAGTCCAGAAGAAGTTCCAGAAGAAGTGGAAAAGACTAGCATGTCAATCGCCACCTTTCTTTGTACTTTTACATACAGGGCTGGGCCCTCAGACATTGCTTATGATCATAATCCAGCAGTCTCTTTTTCAGTGCAGAGTTTCACTTAAGTTCTCTTTTAGTCTTAAAGTGAACTTAATGTGTAGGCAACCAATTCTTGATGACAGCACTAATTCACCTCGGCACAGCAAGCATTCATATTTGAATCCATGAAAGAAATTCTTGCCAGTTAAGTCTTTGAGGGTTCAGGGCTTATGGCTTAGTGGGGAGGAGAGGCATTGGGATTAAGGCTGTGTGTCTGTCTGTCAGCAGGAATCTGCAAAAAATACTGACTTTCCTTTTGCAAAGGTCTGAGCTCTCAGAATGATCTAGCTCATGTCTAATACAGACAAAAATCTCTACCAACATACAGCATCTCAGTAAACATCCTACCACGCCTACCCACTGCCTGGCACATGTTCATCTCAGTAAACATCCATGCCTACCCACTGCCCGACACATGTTCATTTCAGTAAACATCCATGCCTACCCATTGCCCGACACATGTTCATCTCAGTAAACATCCATGCCTACCCACTGCCCGACACATCATTAAAAGTATGAATTGTTAAAGGAGTAAATGTAGAGGTGCTGCTGATGGTTGATATGAGTGTGTGCGTGTGTACCGCATACTGCTTGACCTGATTTTGGTTGTCCAGCAGCATCGTCTCTTCGTTGCATAGCACTCTGAGGTCACACACACACACACAAAACCACACACACACACATACACAAAATATAATAAAACACTGCTAACAGCCTGTAATCTCTAATAAAAATGTATTGCTTCATATGACTACATATGACAAATACAAAGCTGAAATGTCTTGAGTGAGGGTTGGTTCCCCCTGATCCCTTACTGGCATTTTGTTAATGTTAATGTTAAGGCATTTTAAACAGCAATTTTGGATTTGAATTAGCCAGAGTTTGGCTGATTAACCCCTGGCAGTGCCCCCACCCACCTGTGCTTGGTGGCGTCATCTCCCCCCTCCGAGGCACCAGGCTGCTGGTGCGCCCTCTGCTGGTGGTGGGCTAGCACATAGAAAGCAGCAAGCACATGGCTGGGAGAATGGGTCTGCAAAAAGGCCTGGAGGCAACATCACATCACATCACATCACAACACAATAGCATCACAATCTCATCTCATCACAATCATATCACATCAGGGAGGAGAGAGATGAGGCACCACACCAGGCCATTTAGACAGAGTGGTAATACTCATGTAATAACACAAATAATACTTTTTATTCCACTGCTTACAGTATAGAGTGTACCTATGTGCATGTTGTGTATGAGATACTAGGTGAACCACTGAGGACTGACTGAACAGCAGTGGCTGGTTGTTCACTGGTCTGTGCTTGCAGCTGCTTTCTATTGGTCTTCTGCTTTGGCATCTGCCTCGGCCTGCACACATGGAAGGAACAGGACTCTGTCCTCGCACAGCTTTCTCACCTCATGCTGGAGTTAGGGAGGGAAACAAATTTTAAAAATTCTTACACTTTCAATCAAACCTGCCAACCTGACAATGGATAACGTGGGCACATTTCAGCATAAATGTTGACAAAGGGGAACTCTGGCACATTTCAGCATAAATGTTGTTGTTAGCGGTCTTCAAGCACTTTCATTCAGTACAAAAATCCATTCAGAACTTAGTGGGCTAGCCAACTAATATATAATAACAAAAGCGCAACAAAACAGCAATCTTTTATTTTGATGGAATAGAACATGCCCAGATCACTATGAGGGTTCAGGGTTCAGGGCTTAGGGGAGACACTGGGATTTAGTCAATGTGTCAGATGTTTTTGCCAATGTTTTTTTTGTTTTTTTTTTTTAAATCAAAAAGACCAAATGTAGGAAGATCACTGATGGTTCCACAGTAAGACCATCTCCACCCCCAACAAGTAAAAAGACAACTCCACTTCACCTTTGCTATACATTGGGGAAAAAAAGAAACAAAGATAAGTTAAAGGGCTACTCAGGGACATTCAACCCATAGCTCTGTTGTTCGAGGTTACCAATCATGCTACCGGTAGGAAAAAGAATGAATACATGTCACACCAAAGACTGACTAGCAAACGGGCAATTCTAAAAATGGAACTAAAAGTGAGTTTCTGTGGACTATTTAGTCAGCGTTAGCTGCCAGTTCCACATGCGGCCTATGTTGGATAAAATTTTCTTGTTCTTTTTCTTACCAATAGCACTCCATGACCTTGATTAAAATGCTCCATTATAGCCCTTTAAAGTTCAGCTGTTCAAATGTAAACTGCAATGCAGACAAATCACGGCAAAGCAGGGTTATAAATAGAACTATGTGGCATATGGTAGCTATACTTCCTGACATATATATGGGGTTTGCAGTGATCTGTGTGTTTTTAATGAGTGTTCAGGATGTGGATATGCTACAGGATGTTTGCAAGTTGTGTGTCTGTTTGTGTCTGGATGTTCTGTCTGTATTTGTGTGTGTGTGTGTGTGTGTTGGCAATATACACTATGTTAGTTTTTCATTGTGCTGTAGCCTGAATGTCATTTTCTTTTCTACGTCGATTTAGATAAGAGCGTCTGGTAAATGCATAAATGTATGTGTAAATATGAAATAAATACACGTGGATATGTTACCGTTACACTAATCAGACCACGACTTCTTGTAATAAACAAAACTACTCACTTTTTTAAATACATGTTGAATGATATACTTCCAGAGCTGCGCTATCCAGCACAAGACCTTAAACCGAGCAACGAGCAGACACAAAATAATTATAAATTTACCTTAGTTAAAGTTAAAGCGCAGTTAGCTGATGATTTAACACGAGCAGTAGCATGTTGTTGTTGGGTGTGTTCTTTGCATTTGCACGGCGGTTGCGTGGTAATTTATTTGCAGGATAGTTGAATTTTTGAACGGCCTAACGTTTCAAATCCGGATCCATGCTTGTTCATTTATAACGGCACCACTCTTTTAAGAAGTTAAACGTAAAGAATTTCTAACTTACCGCCATATGACTCGTATGTTATTATTCTTCGACATTTTGTAAAGACAAGAGTCCTATATTTCAGTTAAATTGTCTCTTCAGTGAATGGTTGATTGTTCAGTCAGATTACAGAATTTGACAAACAATTTAAACGCTTTAGTAACATTCAAGTCGATATAATGGAAGCTGATGCAAGTGGCAACCAACAACCAGTAGATGTCGCTGTAGTCTATTCCTTGAAACTTTTGGCCAATTCCTGGGGTTTCTAACCTTTTGTCCTCCGAGTGCTACTTTGTCAAAATCATCATGGCTGAGAGCTACTGTATTTTACAATCGGTATTACCTTTAGGGTTGGAGATAAATGTTAACATTAAGCCATCTAACACACTTACAGCGCAGTACAAACACTCATCTGAACTATCATTTACATTTTTGGCACATTTATTTTCACACATTTATTAGTGTGCACTGCCAGCATCAAATCTTATCAGAGAGCAGTATGGGATTTTTAACAGGTTTGATATCTTATGTGACAAGATTATGAGATTTATTTACATTTCCTTTGACACTTTGGAGAGCTACTCTAGGAGGTGAGCTACTGGTAGCTCCCGAGCTACCCGTTGGAAATCCCTGGCCTATTGTATTCAGTTCTTTCAAAAAGCATGGAGCAGGAGTAGCAGGAGCAAGCGGTGAGAGGTGAGCCACCCGAAAAGCAGCAAACCAGAGAAAGCTATCACTAGTAGTGTCAAGTGTGTGGTAAGGCAAATAACAAACTTACTAGCAATACACATTTACACTACGGGGAAAAGTATAGGCTACTGTTCTGCATCTGGACCGACCATCACAGGGTCCAAAAGGTCATTGTAAAAATGTAGGCTATAAAATGTGTGAAAATTACTTTGCTTTGCTTTGACAGTATTTGTTACTGTTGTTGTTTTAAGTAATTAGGTGCCTTAACAAGCAATCAAATGCTTTCACATTGTGTTATTTCGTGCAAAGCGTCTGTCAATGCCAGTCCAGTCCAGTCTTGGCTTGGGTAAGGTAATGGGCTCTGTGCACGGCAGACGCAAAGATAGTGATTCTTTTCCGGTGTCTATTTGTGTGTCTATTTTTGTGAAGTACAGTAGACCATAGATTGATATTGGGCAAAAGTAATAGTTGTATAGTGTAGTTATACTAGTTTACTATCCAGAGTAAGCCTAACTAATAAGCTCTCCATGTTTCTTGCCAATTTAGGGTTCAATTTGTAGTTAGCTCATAACTATTATCTTCATTACAGTTGTTTACCAATGTAAAAGCTAATTACAGAAAAAAACATTCTGAATGAAAGGCCTCTAGGGACTTTAAGGTCTGCCAGGCACAGAGCCCATTAAAAAGAAAAGTAAAAAGTAGACCAGGTGAGGTCCAGGTGTAGGACATAGGGTCACTGCGGTGTAGAAACTCGAAATCTTAACAGGAACTTTAGGCTACTTTGCCATCTCACGCCAGTGCACAGCAGAGTTGCAATCAACCTTCAGAAGTGGTCTTGTACGACTTCTGCGTAGTGACTTATATACTTTATGTTACCTTAGAAGAGAAAAGAGACCAAAGACTCAATTTGTCGCGAGATAGGCAGTAGATTGCAGCAGCTACAGACTTTCTGGGCCGACCGCATTTATGTCAATTGCGTTTTAAAGCCAAAGTGAGGAGGGTGCTGGTGGAAAGTGTGATGTGTCTGCCTGATTAATTTGAGTTAAAAAAATAGCTTTAATAAATTAATAAATTTTTACATTAGGTGGAGGAGGTCAGAGAGGTATCGAGGAGCAAGATCATAAAGGGATTTGTTGGTAAGGAAGAGGATCTTGTTGATGATGCAGGGCTTAACTGGTAGCGTGAAGCTGAATGAGAGTCAAGGTGATGTGATACGAAGGCTTTGTGCGTGTGAGGACCCTGGTTGCTGAATTCTGGATATACTGTAGCCTGTCCAGGACAAACCAGATAGGACACCACTGCAATAGTCCAGACGGGAGGTGATGAACGAGTGGATGAATTTTGTGATATTTTTGATGTGCACCTGGAATGAGAGAGTGGAGTCCATGATGACATCAAAGACTTCTGATAATAGAGTGATGGCACAGCCAACCACCTCCAATAGGAGATCACCAACCTTACTGAGCAGTGTTACAAGGGCCAGCAGCAGCAGAAAAGGTCCAAGAGGATGAAGATACTGATTAGACCATTATCAGCAGCCATGAGGAGGTCATTTGTAATTTTGATGTGAGCAGTCTCTGTGCTCTCGTGGTTTCTGAACCCAGATTGTAGGGGTTCCCACAGCTCCTGTTGGCACATGTGGTCCTGAAGCTTGGCAGCCACACTTCTTTGTAGGATTTTATAGAAGATGGATAGATTGTGTTGATGAGACAGAGACAGCACAGTTGCAAGACTTATTTCTTCATATCAAGCTGGGACACTGACTTAGATAGATAGATAGATAGATAGAGAGAGAGGGGGGGGATGCTTTATTTACCCAGTAGGAAATACACAAACTTGCTGGAAGCAGTTGTATTGAAAATATGGCATAGGATTCCTTTATTCCAACCATATGTGTGATTACTGCATTAGCACAGCCAGATGATGACACTGCACAGTAAGTGGACCAAAGTACAGAAGATGTAGCAGGTGAGGCACCAACTAATGCAGAAGGACCCATCTACCTTGTGCTGCCTTTATACTCCACTCATATCTCATATCCACTCCATCCTCATATCTTGACCAGCAGTAGTCTATATGTTCACAGATTTAGTCAGAAAGGCAGATAATGAGATGTGGTGGTTGGGCTGGATTTAACCCTAACCCTAACCCTAAGTTGGGCTCTTTGAGTGACCTAGTTTTACCCAGTTCTCACCAGCTGATGGAGCCAGTGGTTAGATATACAGTGGATGAATCCACCCAATTAGAACTGCATAAGAGTTCATTTCACCATTAGATATTTTATAGTGCTATCTTTTGTCTAGTTTTGGTCTTGATACATTGTGCACATTTTGCCAGCCCAGCTAAAATATAGTCTTGATATTATGTGGTTTCCCTTAGTAGCATTGAACAAATTATTGTTATACACAGTGAGTCATGAGTCATGCCACTTTGCAGGCAAGTGAATGGCTCTAGAAGTGCAGAAGCAATCAGATACTTAAGAATTATTGATGAATTAACACTGCTGCCCCTTCTGTCAAAAACAGCAAATTTTGAGATAGCAAAACGAAAAGGCATTTCATTGCAAGGGGAAAATGTCCTTCCAGTTGGTGGCGTCTAGTGAATATGATTGCACACCATCTGATATTGAATAAAACAGCTGTCCCCTTGATTGGTTAAGTACACATATGGTTATACAGACTCTTTCAAGCGTTCCTGTATACATATGCCCAGATATGGACAAATGTCTCTATCATTACTGCTTACATTACTCATTACATTGCTGCTGTTCAGTTTTATTTCCCCGAGCTGTCACCCTCATTGACTGTTAGCATCAGAATTACACAGTTACAGGCAACCTGTGTTCTATTTTGAGAAGAGCTACTGTGTGTATGTAGAAAATGGGGAGGATATCTTCCTCAGGAAGAGGCAGAGGAGCGACAGATCGGAGATAGAGCCACACACAGCCACACCTCCACCACCCCTCCTTGTTTCCTTCCACCCTTCCACTCTCCCAGCCTCCCTGCTCTCTCATGCTCCCTCGCTCTCTCACTCTCTCTTTCACTCTCCCTCACTCTTGTTCTCTGTCACTGCCCTCTCTCACACACACAATCTCTCGCTCCCTCACTTTCTCTCTCTCACTCTCCTGCTCAGTCCGTCCCTCTGCCACCCAGTGTGAGCGGAGTTCTTTTTTAATGTTGAGGGAAAAAAGAGAAAGAGAGAGGGCAGGTGCAAGACCCGCCAACTGCCAGGGCTAGAGCCAGCATACGAAAGAGAGAGAAAGAGAGAGAGAGAGAGAGAGTGCATGCGAAAGAAAGAGAGGCGTGTTAAGACAAAAGGAGCAGATAAGAGTAGATGCTACTCCCGGACAAAGAGTGAGCGATACCGTCTACTGAATTACACCGAGCACCAGAGAGCCAGAGGCAGAAAGAGAAGAACAACAAGACAGGCACAGAGATAGATAGACACATTGTACACAGACAGAAAGACCGAAAGAGAGACAGAGAGAGAGCGAGAGATACAGAGAGAGAGAGAGAGAGATACTGAGAGAGAGATACTGAGAGTGAGTACTGCTGAGTATAGCATTAAAGTGTGGAAACATAAAACAACAAGAGATTCACGCAGCCTCCAGCAGCAGCAGCAGCAGCAGCAACAGCCAGAGCAGGAGGAGTGGAGGAGCTACAGGAGCCAGCAGTGTGTGAGAGCACCAGTGGGGGACATCGGGAGCAGGAGCGGAGAAGAGGAGGAGTGAAGTCACCATGCTGAGGAGGAAGAGGAGCGTGTCTTTTGGAGGGTTCGGATGGTAGGTAGCTGACCCTATGACAGTTGCATGAAAGAAAAGTGTGTTTGTGTGTGTGTGTGTGAGACAGAGAGAGATAGAGTCTGTGTTTGTTTGCATGTGTCCCATGAGTGTTTGTCTGTGCTGACGTTTATACGTGCAAATGTGCATGTGTGACCAAACAAAGTGATATTTGTTTATTGTTGTTTTTTTGGCAAGTATTTTACATAAATAATAGGGTTGTGTGATGCATGTTTGGGTGGAAGCATCAGGCCACAAGCAGGACACTGGTGCTTATCTCCAATTTGCATTTTAGCTTCAGGGAGTTTCCTCTTCAGCATAGGCACTGATCAGTATTCATGTGCTCTGATGAAAATGCACTCTCTCACCTTGCATGAGGGTGTTGTGCATGGGTGGGAACTGGTTGTTGCATGTTAAGCAGTGAAATAGAGGCCTTTCATTCCAATGAGTTTGATCACTTTTAGTATATTGGAAAACTGTGTGTTTTGTGTGCATTTGTTTTTGTACACACATCAGTCTCTGATATACAGAGTTTATCAGAGGTTACCACACCTTTTTACAAGGTTACCACACCTTTATAGCTCATGTAATTGGACGTCTTAATGCCTAAACCAACATAAATATGCTATACATGCAAATGTATATAGTACATCAGTACCTCATACACATACAAAGTAGCACAAGTTACCATATCAGTGTAGAAAAGCGAATTATGCACAGACTCTGGATCCTGGATCTTTCAGCAGTATGCACCATGTTTCCCATCCATGCATCTCTCCATCTCTCTATCTTTCCATCTCCCCATCTCTCCATTATTCTATTTCCCTGTCTCTCTATCTTTTCATCTCCCCATCTCTATATCTCTCTGTCTCCCAATCTCTCCATCTCTCTCTCTCCATCTCTATCTCTCCACCTCTCCCAGTTTCCATCCAATGCACTTAGTGCATGCAGAACACTGTGAGATTTTCATAGTGTTACTTCAGTGGGTATACACTTATGTGGCTCTCAAACACTGACAGTTTTAATGCAGCTGCATTATTCATGACTGTGTCACAGCAGATATGTGGTAGTGGGTCTGCATTGAGTGGAGGGGAGGGTCAGACAGCTTGTGCTGAGGCATACGTCTCTATCTTTCACATCTCCCTCTCTCTCTAATTATTCCTCTCTCTCTCCCTCTCCCAGGCTCCAAATCCTTGCACCATATCTATGGAATCATCCCATTTCTGAATTTGAAAGGGTGGACTCAGTGACCCCCCCCCCCAATTTAGCTTTTCCTCTCCTTGCCTTCCCAGGCCCCTGTTCTGTTCTCCTCATGCAATAGTAATGGCTGTGTATTTAGACCACCCTTACTTCCTACGCTCAACTCGAGTCAAGAGGGTCCATGTTCTGATTTAGTTCCCCTCAAGTACTCTCTTTGAGGGGGGGAAAGACTTCGGCCATTATCTTCTTATCTTTGACACTTGGATGGGTGTAGTGATGGATAGAGCATTTTAGTCTCGCTCTAATGGCGCCTTGCTGCGGGTGGATGATGGGAGCGGGGAACACTCAAAACTGTTCTCAGATCAGGCTGGTTAGAGGGAGTGCGTGGTGTTATGAAGGATTCATGAAAGTTTGCCCGGCTCTTTCTCTCTCTCTTGCTATCTCTTTCTATCACTCTGTCCCTCTCTCTAACTCACACACTCTCACTCTCTCTCACTATCTCTCTCTCTCTCTGGCTGCCTATGTGGGTTTCCTTATTTTAGTGGCCATGGGACGCTAAGCTACTGCTCTGGCAGTGCAGCTGGTGCGGGTGGCGTGCCGTGAATCATGCCTCCTCCTTGGCATCTCGCAGACTTGCAGTGTCACGCTCAATCTGGTCTGGTGATGCAGCAGACAATAAATCTGTGTGTGTGTGTTTGTGTGCGTATATCTGTGTGTGCGTGTGTGTGTTTGTGTGTGAGAGAGCGAGTTTATGGGTGGGTGTCTCTGTGTGCAAGATGAAGAAAAGTGTGTGAAAATGTGTGGGAGATGTATTTATGTTTACAGTGTGAATGTAATCTACATCCAAACACCTCTAACCTACTGTATAAAGTATACTGTATACTGTATGTTTATTATGATTGAATGGTGACATGGTGACTGTGTCACTGTGGAGTATTCTCCCCTTAAAGCCTAGCTGGCTACCTAGCCTGGTTGTGGGTGCAGCTGGCTCTGTATTTGGGTTTGGAGGATGTGGCCCTTTAAGTGGAAAGATGTCTCCGCTCACTGCTGGCACTCCTCGCCCGGCTGCTTGGCAGATGCCAGGCAGTCTTTTGAGACTGGCATGGGGAGCTGCGCTCACTAATGTGTTTGTGTTCAAGCTGCACCCAGGGAGGACTGCAACGGTTCCACCCACTGGGTCCCTTTAATGAGGTGTGTGTGTGTGTGTGTGTGTGTATGTGTGTGTGTGTATATGTGCTGTATGAATGCTGCGTTGTTGGAGGGCTATTGATCCAAGACGCCGCTTAACAGAGACAGATCCTCGGGATGCCTTACGTTTTATTTCTCCTTTGGACCATTAAAGTCGTAAGGAGGGGGATATCCCACCCTCCCCGAAATGACTCCCTCATGCACCTCCTCAGCCTGCTTTGTTGGCCTCAGTTCTGCTCTGATTCGCTGTGCCCTGTGCTTCGGCTTCAGCCCATTCCCCTCCATTGTACGGACCTATCATCACTGCCATCTATCGTTTTGGCTGTTCTCTCTTTTTTTTTTTAAACCTTTCTTCTCTAGACCTTTTCTCTCCTAACATGGTCTATCCTCTTAAATTCACCTGTTCTCGTTTCTCTTGTGTAATTCCTTCTCGTATTTTTGGTGTGTGGTATGTTGTCTGTGTGTGTTGTGTGTGTGTGTTTATGTGTGTGTGGTCAGTTATTCAGGGGCCAGTTGGTAGGTGTCATGCAGAGTCGTGTCAGGAGTTGGCAGTTCACTGCATTAGTCAGGATTTGGCTGAGTGTAAATGTTTCTCCCCACCCGTTCATTCCACTTCTCCATCACGTAGTAGCCTGGCTAAACAGTCCCTAAAACTGTAGTAGCCTAGCTGTACGCTCTCTAAAAATGTAGTAGTCTAGCTGTACGCTCCCTAATAGCCTAGCTGTATGACCCCTAAAACTCTAATAGCCTAGTTGTATGACCCACAAAACTCTAATAGCCTAGCTGTACGCTCCCTAGAACTGTAGTAGCCTAGCTGTATGCTTCCTAGAATTGTAATAGCCTAGCCGTATGCTCCCTAAAACTGTAATAGCCTGGCTGTACGCTCCCTAAAAATGTAGTAGTCTAGCTGTATGACCCTAATTGCCTAGCTGTATGATCCCTAAAACTCTAATAGCCTAGCTGTATGATCCCTAAAACTGTAGTACTTCAGCTGTATGCCCTCTAAAACTGTAATAGCCAAGCCGTACGCTTCCTAAAACTGTAATAGCCTAGATGTATACTCCCTAAAACTTAGGGCATTTTGGTGGTTGCTAAATAATGCAACAGTTCCTGAGGGTGCTGCAGAGATAAGGGAAAATTAGCATTATTGGTACTTTATCCTGCCAATGGGAGTGGAGTCTTTCATCTCTCTTTCCCTCACAGTCCACTACCCCTACACACACACACACACACACACACACACACACACACACGCACACACACACACTCTACTTTGGCTCTTGGTTGTTCTCTGGTCTCTATAAAGAGTACCCAGCTAAACTGGATGTGATCTTTCTGTATGTTTTGATTGTTTGTTGCCCTCATCTGCATGGCCTTCAAGAGCTTGTGAGTCACCACCAATGAATTTTATGTATGAATTTTCCACTGTTTGTTTATCTGTGTATGTGTGTGTGTGTGTGAGAGAGAGAGAGAGAGAGAGAGAAGAGAGTCTGCAGCTTTTGTTTGTGTTGCATGCTGTTACCATGGTTGTTTATTACCATGTTAGTAAAAGTGGTGGTAAATGGTTTATTTATGGTTTCAAAATCGGTCTGTTTTTTGTTTTTGGTGTGATAGCTCCTAAAAGCCCCCCCCACACACACCTCTCTCCCCCATCTACCCCTCTTCATTCTCTTTCCTGCTCAGTGTCTTACTCAAATGGACAAATTAGCCAGGTCTGGCTTTTAGTAGAGTTTTCTTAGATTGGAGACAAAACTCTTCCCTCTCTCTCCATTCAAATGTAGTCCCATTTTAAAAAGACCACAGGAGAGCTGACTGTAATGTGATATGGCCCTTAAGAGCATGTATCAAGCACCGCATGACTCTCCACTCTGAACCAATCATAGCTATTAAATGCTGCCTGGCCAGATCGTAGGCACTCAATGAAGTGTTAACTCTCTGTCTGCTCTGTTGGTTGGGTAATGAAAGGCAGACAGGAAAAGACAGGAAAGAGAATGGTCAGTGGTTAATGGTTTTCAAACGGTGTGTGTGTGTGTGCACAGATAAAGAGATACATGTAGAAGAACAGGTTATGGTCCTCTGTTTTCAACATGACCAAAGTTGCACAAATGGAAAATTCAAATGGCGTGTGTGTGTGCGTGTGTGTGTGTGTGTGGGGAGGGGGGGGGGTTGCAGATGCAGGTGGGGGGAGGGGGGTTGTGCTACAGTGTGGAAAAAGATTTTCTGTCAGTGGTGGAAAATATTCACACACACACACACACACACACACACACACACACACCACCTAAATGACCATTGTCTCGTTACTGTGTGTGTGTCTCTCTCCACTGAGTGCCCTGGGGCATTTGGACTTTTCGCTTCTGTCCCGTGCTCTGTCTGAAGGGAGAGGGAAGGACATGATAGACATGAAGAGGAAGGAAAGTCGCAGCTTTGTGCAGCTCCTCGGCTTCCCTCCACTACCCCACTGTCACAATGAGCTTATTGTTTGTAATTATGCAAAGAGCACAACCAACACCGTCACCAACACCACAGCAGAGCAAAACTGTAAAGCAAGCTGATGCAAGCCTTTTCGCTTGTCTTTTTTAATGTGAACCTGTTTTTCGCTGAGTGACAGTTTGTGCCGGGTGTTGCTTTCACATGCTCTAGATTTGACATTTGACATGTTGAGGTGGGGTCCGTGTGCGTGATTGTGTGTGTGTGTGTGTGCGCACTTGTATTTTAGAGGTGACCCAGAGGTATCGCAGCTTGTGGTATGTGGGTGTGGTGGAGATGTGGGTTTTGTCACAGGAAGGGTGTGTGCATGTGTGAGTGTGTGTGTGTGTGTGTGTGTGTGTGTGTGTGTGTGTCAGTATGGGAAAATTTACGATCAAATGTTCGTTATACATAGACATATGCAGCCAGAAAAATACATGCCACTTTGCTCACCCAGACCTCTGTTGGCTATGCATGCACTGCATCCCAATGAGCCTGCGTGAGTGATGCAGAGCTGGTCACACATTACTCTGGGTCAGACTCCAGCTCACGTACACAGTTACGTTTTAGCCTTTTCCTCCCACACAATAGAATACCTCTGTGCTGCTGAATTACTCTTTTACATTGGGCTGGTCAGTTGACAAATAAATGTTCAGTTCAGTGAAACTGAAAAGCAAAGTGCATTTAATTGCCTCTCTGTTTATTTATTTATTTATTTATTTACGTACAATTGCAGATTACCCATTAGGATTTATCTTGAACTCATTAAATAGATCTGAGAGACAACAGGCATACAAACACACACACACACACACACACACACACACACACACACACACACACACACACACAGAGTAAAGCACAGTAAAATGGGATAGGATAGGGAAGACTAATGGACTACACTGGTCTTGGCACCAAGGCAAAGCATAGCAGACATTGCACCTGTTTGAAATATAACCTGTTTTGTAAATATGCAATTGTGTGGGCATGAGGTAGAAACCTTGTCTTGACACTGAGCCGATATAAAGCTTCACTTTCAAGCCTTCGCTTTAGTGACATAGAGCCAAGACATAGCGACAAGAACTATTATTAGAAATAATGAAGTCAACTCAGTGCATGTGGACAGACAGGGCCCATCCATGATAATAAAAGATAGAGCTTGCTAACTACTCTGTGTGGGTTGCTACAGTTACATCTCCCGTGCAGTAGAGGGCGTAGTTGGCCAAACCCTAGAAGCACCTGTGGGACACATGCAACCAAACTGCATTAACCTGGCAGATCTCGATAGAACATGACAGCCAGCAAAGATAAAATAGAAAAGAACTCAAGCACAATAGGCCAGACTCAGAGCCTCATAGGACCACTATATCAGTACACCACAAAACCCTTCCAGCTCAACATACGCTGGCCAGCCTAGAACTTCAGCTGTGTCAGCATCATGGATTTGTGTGTGTGTGTATGTGTGTGTGTGGGCAGTCCAAGCACAGATAAAAAAGTACTTGTGTGAGTCACTTTGGAAGAAAAGTGAATGTGAAATGTAGGGAAAATACATTATATATATATAACATTATACATATATTACATTATATATATATATGCATGTGGGCCTGAGAAGGGTCAGTGTGAAAGCTGGATGCGCTGTCATGCACTGGCGTGATACGGTCTCTGTGCATTTATGAGCGGGGAGGGAGACACAAGGACAACCAGTGCCCTGTGAAGGCTGTGTGTGTGTGTGTCTTTGTGAGAATAAGGGGGTTTGTCATGATCCCTTGTAATTATTTATTGATGCTTCTTAAATTGTTTTTACTAGAGGGTGTTTGTGAATGTTTTTCCATCTGGTAGATACAGATCTGCTGAGTAGTATTGTGGTTAACTACTCTCTCTCTTTTCTCTGGTTACAGGATTGACAAGTCCACTATCACTGCTCTGCGCACAAGGTGAGTGCTAACACATGCACACACACACACACACACATGCACACACACACACACACATACATACACGCAGATGCAGTTGTTTATGCCTTTCTAGTCTAATCTATTCTAGTCTATGTCTACGCCTCTCTCTTTTATTCTTGCTCTCTTCCTCTCTCTCTCACTGTCACACACACACACACACTGAAACAAGTCAGATATGCTACAGCTATGATATGCTACAGCACAAGGATATGCTACGGCACAAGGTTTTAGTAAAGCACCATACTACATTTCTGTCTCAAAGTGTCCAAGAGCTTTAGAGTAAACAAAGAGCGTGTGACTGGACAGGAACAGTGAATGATTAAAACCAGTGACGTCATCCCTGTTCACAGATCCTGCTCCTGTACTTTTGTTCATCCGCACATCCGTTTTGACGGTGGAAGATGATAGCAATAATTCAAGGGTCCCATTCATTTGTTATGCAAGTGTTCATATACACACAGCCTATGTGCATTCATGCATAGCTTAAAAGAACATTTGTAGGAGCAACCCTCTTGAAAGCAGTGTGTTCTGAACAGGGTGCTTTCTTCCCTTTTGAGGCTTGAACACCTTGACCCTGTTGCATTTCATTTGTCATACGGACCTTTATACTTTAGTCTGTGTACCAGAGCCTCTCATACCGCCCTCTTGTTCCTTTGAAACCTGGCCTAGATGTGAACGACCCCCTCCATGACATTTGCCCAGCCTAGGGCATGGATGAATGGTGTGTGTGTGTGTAAGTTGGTTAAGATGGTTGTTGCTAGGCTAATAAAGGGTCATGAATGAAGTCGTGACTAGAGGAGTCCATTGACTGCATAGAGATGTAAATTAGGCCTTGTCACCGGACTGTCACCAGATGCAGCCCAGTAAGTGCCGACAACAGCACGTGTCCCTTTGAAGTCCCTTTGATGCAAGACAAGGGTCATAAGTGGAGATGCATAAGTGTGTGAGTCTGTGTGTCAGTGTGTGTGTGTGTGTGTGTGTGTGTGTTTGTGTTGATGGTTGGTGACATTTATTTGTTTTTATGATGGCATTTGTGAATTTAGGCTTAATTTCATGTTCATGTTGTTTTAGTGAGTGCCTAAAGGAAGGGCATACTGTGTGTGTATGTCTATCTAGGGAAGGACCACAGGCAAGGTGCTGTCTGTGGCCATGTGATCGCAGTGTTCTCCCTTATGTAATCACCCAAACCAACCCAGTTGAATGTCTCTGCTAAGCTAAGCTAACGTGCTGCACACTGTCCACGGCATTAGGGTTTGTTTGCGTGTTTGCAGGGGTGATGTGCGAAGTTGATGTGCCTAAGTGAGAGGCTTGTTGATGCAGCTTAGCCATGAAGCGATATTGAAATTGGGGCCAGCGCAGTGTTTACTGCAACAGAACAGCTTGGCCAGTGGGAACAGGTGGTATCACCATGTCTTATTCATAACATGCTGTTAAACCTCTCAGATAAAAGTCTCTCGTCTCTCTCTCTCTCTCACTCAGTGTGTGTGTGTCTATGTGTGTGTGTGTTTGTGTGTCAGTGTGAGCAAGCAAGAGAGTGTTTTTGTGTGGGGGTTGAATATATTCATTGTCATGTCCACACCAACATTAACAAAAATAGACTTTAGTCATGTTTTTAAAATACAATTGGGTTTGGAGCACATTAAAAAAATCGGTTACACGGGTGAATCCCCTGGGTCCTGAATGACACATTTCTGAATTGGAAAATAGATTCTTTGGATCTGAAAAAAGTACTAAAACAGATGAAGAAAATCACAATCGAAACGACCAAAGTTCCAGAGGCATTTTTTAGTCTTCCTAAAGGAAATAATGTGTGTTTGCAAATGATAACCTCATGTTTGTGTTCGCACTGATTGCTTTCGTGTGGAAACACTTGAAGATCAATTGTCTTGACTTTAATACAAAGTGGCAAATAAGTCCCAGGGCAAGAGCAGTCTATCAAGGATGGCAATTATTAGAGTGGCAAAGATGTGTCTGAATTGTGATGTGGCGTGTGTGTGCGTGCGTGTGTGTGTGTGTGTGTGTGGAGGGGTTGTTGTAAATGGTGCTGGAGTGTCTCTTTGCATTAGATATTTTTGTGTGATGAATGCATGTTATTTGTAAAGGTGACAAAGACGTACCATGGCCATTTGTGTAAACTACCTTATTTGTTTTGTAGCAAGACTTGATGAATGTGTGTGTGGGTGTGTGTGTGTATATACTTGCAGTGTTTCATGTTCCAATGTGCCTATAAGGGCCACTGCTTTGTTTTCATGTATTGCAATAGAAAGTTGAACTGTGGCTATGGTAACTGGTGGGTGAGTTTGTGTGTGTATGTGTTTGTGTGATTCAGTCGCCCCCAAGGCTTTATCTACATTATTTATTGAAGTGTAATAAACATTGACCTGGAAGCTCTTTGCTCCTGCTTACTTATTGAAGACTCACAGCTGAGCGACTGTGACAGTGCTCACATCAGCGCCCGTGTTTAGTGGTTGCCTCATTGGTCCATTCTCACAACACTTCTGGCTGTGTGACTTATGATGCAACTGTGTCTGAGTCCTACTCGCTCTCTCTCATCATTTCTAGGTGCTAGGATGTGTGTGTGTGTGTGTGTGTGTGTTGTGTTTGCATGTTGTTTTAGTGTTAGTGTGTATGTGGGTTGGAGGTTGTAAGGGTGTACATGACTCTGAATGAACAAGTGTACAAAGATAAGATGTTGCTGACTCCCCATCCATATTCACTATTCCCTCGCTCCCTCTCTCTCTCTCTCTCCCCTTCTCTCTCTCTCACTCTTTCTCCCTACTTAAAACGCCGCCTGAATCCAGAGCCCAGGATTACAATTGTATAATCAGTAGCCAGCCTTTGCCTGTGGTGCCTGTGTGTGTGTGTGCGCACGTGTGTGTGTGTCCATGTGTGCAGCAGCCTACTGGGCGGCAGAGTGTGCCACAGCTTACTTTTGTCCACTCACTCTTACGAGTGAATCCTGGAGACGCTCATTCTGGCTCTGACCCTAGGAGATTTATTCAACTCTGAAAAATGCCTCGCAAACTTTGGTAAGTCTGTTTGGAAAGAAATTAGACGTGATAGCATTTATTCAAATTGATTCATTTGTGGTTGTTTCAGAGGGATGTTTGCCTGTTTGAACTGTCTGAGGATTTGTTTACTTTTTGACCATTATGTGAAAAGAAGATTTGTTTGATATTGTGGAGGGTGCTTTTTTAAAGACAAATCTAATAGTAAGATTAGATTGTACATGTATATAAATTTAATATCATGTTGTTGGCAATTTGAGTCATGGGCTAGGCTATGCTTAATGATAGTGGTACTAAGTGCATTTGAAACAGTGCTATTAAAATGTCATTGTAGCTCACCCACTGATTGAACAAGGGAACATTGATTCAGAAGCCACTGCACCTGGGGGTCTGTTTATGTGTTTTGTGCTCAGAGAATATCTGCAAATTGGGCATCATTCATTTGGTAAGACAGTGAGTTTGCAGTAAGTTTGGTGCTGTGTATGAATCAGCACATCCCCTTTAAATTTGCTAAAGGAATCTACACATATGTCCTTGACTTGGAAGTAGGATCTTTATGAAAGGGGAACTATAATCTAAATACAAACATCAAAGAAGAGAGCTAAACTGTATTATGTAAATGAATTTGCTTCAGAAATAAGGAAAAGGGGAATGTAAGATCTAATGTGATAACTCACATTCAATGATTAATTAGAGTTTTTGTTTTGTTCTTAAAACATTCCAGACAGACGTTCCCTGCAAAGATGAAAAAAGGCAATTATCATTTTGAATGTCTTCGCTAGTTGCTCAGTAACACCGCTCTTGAAGCTGAAATACAAACAGAACCTTGATGCACTGTCTTATTTAATAACTGGGCTTCTCATAGACAGCAGCTGAAGAGACCAAGATTGTGAAATATCACGCTTTGCTGGGCATTGTGGGATTGTGAGAGTCTGTGAAACACAATCAAGCCCAGAGTCTGACTCAACAGTTCAGAGTTCTGAGGGAGCGTGCGTTTCCTTTGGGTAGATTCAGATAGGGGGCAAAATCAAGGATGCATGTACCTATGATGGGTTCTCTGAGTCTCTCTCTCTCTCTCTCTCTCTCTCTCTGAGACTGTCTCTCTCTCTCTCTGTCTCGCTCTCTGAGACTGTCTCTCTCTCTGTCTCTCACTCTGAGACTCTCTCTCTCTCTCTCTCTCTCTGTCTTGCTCTCTGGGACTGTCTCTCTCTCTCTCTCAGTCTGCAGTTATGTCTTTCTCTCCTCCTTCCTCTTTCTCACACACATATAGTCCAAATACTCTCTCTCTTCCTCCCTCGGCAGTTGAGATTTGTTATGCACCTAATCGAATTGGATTTATTTCAGCACCATTAGAACAGGCATGGAATTCTATCTTAATAGCAGCACTTGTATAATGTAAACAATGCCCTGACACCGTGATATGAGATGATGATGATGATGATGATGATGATAGGATTAGTGGCAGTAATATTTGATATCTGATAGGTGCTTAAGAGCATTTTTGTTGTTATAATATAATATTTTTGTTGTCAGAGTAGACTGAAGGTTAAATTGCAACAATTACGAAAGTGTGGCAGGTGCTTACAGATGATTGTGATTTAATAATTCACATTAACCTCTTGCGTCC
The DNA here is from genome assembly GCA_027481765.1 of Tenualosa thibaudeaui. Lineage (NCBI taxonomy): Eukaryota > Metazoa > Chordata > Actinopteri > Clupeiformes > Clupeidae > Tenualosa > Tenualosa thibaudeaui. The sequence goes on along the minus strand of JAIFZK010000009.1, from coordinate 23,825,991 downwards.
AGTGTTGCTCCAAATATTCCCTGATCACCTCTCCTCTGTCCTCTCAGCAAACTTAATTAACCAAACAGATTAACCAGCAGAGCCCCTTGCACTTTACTGTGTCTGATCTGTACTGCCTGCAGTGACACCGTGGGTGGGGGAGCCCGTTTTAATTAAGTCTCTACAATAATGGATTTAGACCGATGTACTTTTTTTGATGGGCATGTCTATCTTGAAAGTGTTCTATTATTTTACGGTTTCTTCAATTTGTATCTCTAAGATTTGATTATTAAACTAAACCAGACTATTGTCAATAGTGGCAACTACTACTAAGGCATGAGCATGTGGAACATGTGTCCAGACATTAAGTATCACTGTCTTCATTCCTTTTTTTGTTTTTGCTTGGTTATCTATGAAATACAAAAATATGAAGATTTAGATTTAATGGTTAGGTTCTAAGAGGGATAGGCTTAATGGGATTAAAGCACATCTTTATGTTGACTTTGATTTATATATGAAGGGATTTTAGTATTACTGTGATAATCCATCATAGAGTAGCACACAGTTCTTGCTGTAGAGTTTTATACGCTGAGCTGTGTGCCGCCACTAGAGGGCCCTAGAGTCATACTCCATTCTCCAGCCTCTCAGATGAAATCAGAAATATTTTTTCTCTTTTAGTTCATTCGCTGTTATATTTAGATTTTCTGTAGTAAGAAATCTTATTTGTAACACTATCCTCACAGTAAAGGGTTTATCCATCAGATTCTCTTTCACATCTTTATCTATAGAGATGGCAGAGTTGATTATGCTGTTGGTTATGGCTGGAAAACCTCACGTGTGGCTTGTTAAGTGGTGTGTGGTTATGCATCTCACAGGTACGATTTGATTCATCATAGGATCTTCTAGTAGAATCCAGTGGTGTAGTTCTGTAGAATCCAGTGGTGTAGTGCTCCCTCTGATTACAAAACTGGTTGCTTTATATATTTTGAATAAATGAATAAAATGTTTTGAA
>JAIFZK010000009.1:23627500-23820000 GCA_027481765.1 Tenualosa thibaudeaui | reverse complement strand
CTGATTAAATAAATAAATAACTGACATGTCTTGGATGGCTGAATGGCAGTGGGCACTTTCTGCCCCTCTCTCTCAGATCAGGCCATGCTTTTTTCCACCTTGACACCAAAGGCTCCTGTGTGTGTCTATCCGTGACAGTGGCTTTGACTTTCAGGTCTTTATTTACCATTCTTCTGTGCCTTCTGAAAGGAAATCTGTTTTTTTTTTGTTTTTGTTTTTTTTTTTGTGCCCTTTTTAGCTTTAGGAAATTTTGGCCTGAAATGGTACTTGAGTGAATTTTATTTTTTTGTGAATGGGGAACATCAGGGTCAGGTCGAGTTTGTGTGCACAGTCATTTGGTTCTAATTTTCATCCAATTAAAAGGGACATTGTAGAGGCCGGATGAGGAAATGCAGCCCCCTCACCCCTAAGCAAGTTTTGCTCTTCCGTTCAAAGACACTGCTGGCACAAGACAAGCTTCTTTAACGCAAACCTTAGGGGAAACATTCCCCAAAAACATGTTGCCTTATTCATGGGAATCATTTTGACACTGTGTGCAAGTTTAACATGAGCACAGAGAAAAACATGAAAAGACCTTGAGCAGGAACTACACTAGTCGTCCTAATTCTGACCAGCTGAGCGTAAACGCTGATGTGAACATCTGCTATCTGCAATTCAATATCACAGATAATTACACTCCATTTAAATAAGAGGTCATTCGCCCCTGCTTTGAATAAGAACATTTGTGCTGCATATTTTCCGCTGAAAATCTTTCTGATGTGAATGGGAAGATTTTCTTTCTGGACGGATGACACAAGTGTAAGATAGCAGTTGCATCACTGTTGTTTGTTGAGAGCAGACATTGAGCAGAGCAAACTCCATAAAAGAAAAAGAATGGAAGATGGGCATGTAGTAGCCTGGCCGTGCCTTCCTAGCACTTCCACTTGATTATCATCTCCCTACAGTGCTAGTCTGGATTTGATCCCATTGAGCTTGTTGTCTCAGGAGGCATTTTAACCTGTCTGATCAGTGAACAGAGGGAGGTGTTGTGAATGCAGAGCTAGAATGCAATCAGTCAATGCAAACTATCAGTCAGGGGCTGATCCAGTCTTTTTAAACTTAAGCACCTCAAGCAAGCAATCGAATCTCACTGCCGAATGTCCAGACCCTCTGTACAAAACAACAGTGTAGATCAAGAGCTTGGTTTTATTACCAAGCTAGGCATGTAGCTCTGATGTTAAATTCAGTTTGAGAAGGTTCTACTAAGCATCATGATTGTCATTTGATGCTTGTTTTGTTTATTTGAAAGCATTAGTGTAGATATCCAACACAATCTGTGAGGGGAAAGGTTTCTCCTGCATCATTCCCATAGTGAGATAATGAATGTTCTAGAAACAGTAGCAATGATCCACACTAGTTTTCCATTATCTGCATGCACTGTTAAAAAAAATCCTTGTCATCTTGTGTCACTGAAAACAAATAAATGAGCTCATGAGTTTGAAACAAATGAAGCCTGTAATGAACAGTCTGTATCCCAACAATTGTGGAATTTCTTAGTAAGGAAGTACTGGTGGAAGGAGTGAGCCTCGTCTCTCTTGTGTTTTGTTTGGTTCTTGGTTCAAATACAGTGCAAATTGTGTTGGACCAAAGCACCTGCCAAGCATTCTGATATACAGTAAAAACAAACATAAACAAGTGCGATGATGTCCAATATCATGACTGCACCTTTAAGTTTGCATTAAGCATTAGCAGTAGAGTTCTTACAGCACTTACTACAGATCCTTGTAGTTCTAAGGTGCTATCCCAAAAGAAATGTATGTGTGTGTGTGTGGAGGGGGGATGTTCACACTCTGATTATGTCACTGATAGGAGCAGGTTCTGGAACAGACCCAGCATGGTCTGACCTGGCTCTGAGTCATACTGGAGTGGAGCCACGTCTGTTAGGCAGCCTCACCTGCTGCCTTGCCTTGCCGTGCCCTGTGGTGTATGTACGTTATTTAAGTGTGCCCTGTGGTAGGCATGGTCAGTAATCACTGATGTATGTACGTTATTTAAGTGTGCCCTGTGGTAGGCATGGTCAGTAATCACTGATGTATGTACATTATTTAAGTGTGCCCTGTGGTAGGCATGGTCAGTAATCACTGATGTATGTACATTATTTAAGTGTGCCCTGTGGTAGGCATGGTCAGTAATCACTGATGTATGTACATTATTTAAGTGTGCCCTGTGGTAGGCATGGTCAGTAATCACTGATGTATCTACAGTATGTATGTGTCATGCAATGTGCTCCAAGGTGTGATCTATATTGACACAGAGCACTGGGTGTGGGTGTGGTTGTGGATGTAGCGTGTGTGTGTGTGTGTGTGTGTGTGTGTGTGTGTGTGTGTGATGTGGTGAAGCTCACTGAGTGGAGGTGGAGATTGGTTGGCAGAGGGCCAAGAGTGAGAGAGGGAGAGAGAGAGAGAAGTGAAACAGTGAGACTCACAGCATGATGGGAACAAATGTTCTAGGAATAGGGAAGAGGAGACACATGCATGCATGCTTGTGTCACACACACACACACACACACACACACACACACACATAAACAGACGTCTGTGCCACACACAGAAACGCACACACACTCTCTCTCTCACTCACTCACATACCCACACACACACATACACACACACACACACACACACACACACACACACACACACACACACACACATAAACAGACGCCTGTGCCACACACAGAAACACACACACACTCTCTCCTCACTCACTCACATACCCACACACACACATACACACACACACACACACACACACACACACACACATAAACAGACGCCTGTGCCACACACAGAAACACACACACACTCTCTCTCTCACTCACTCACATACCCACACACACACATACACACACACACACATAAACAGACGCCTGTGCCACACACAGAAACACACACACACTCTCTCTCTCACTCACTCACATACCCACACACACACACACACACACAAACACACACAGACATATGCTCACACTTATGTGCATATGGGCCGACTGTATCTTTTTATCAATGTTGAATCCTCTGCGGTTTCAGGTTAGCAGAGACAATGAAGAAAAGGTACAAGACAAACTGGGACAGAGAAAGCAAGAGAGATAGATAGATAGAGAGATAGAGAGAGAGAGAGAGAGAGAGAGAGAGAGAGGAGTCTGAAGGTGTGTGAAAAATAGGCTTGAGCAGATTGTGAGAACACGCTAATGAGGGAGTGCGTGAGTGAGTGATTCCAAGACAGGAAGGGAAAGAAAGAAAGGGACAGAGAGAGGAAGAGAGGAAGTGAGGAAATGAAAAAGGGAACCATGATGACTGACTGTAAGGTGAAGCACAATGTGTGTGTGTGTGTGTGTGTGTGTGTGTGTGTGCTTGTGTGTGTGTGTGTGTGTGAGAGAGAGAGAGAGAGAGACAGAGGGGAGGGTGAATTTCTGTGTGCTCTCTCTTCTCCGGTGAGTCTGTACCGGCTGTGTGAGCAGGCTCTCAGCACCTCCCTCGAGAGAGAAAGTGAGAGTGAGAGAGAGAAAGGGAGGGAGGGCTATATAGACAGAGAAAAAGAGATAGACAGAGACGGAGATGCTCAGAGGTGGACGGTAAGGGAAGAGGACATTAAGTCAGAGCACGAGAGAGAGGGAGAGAGACAACACCACGCTGGCGGTTCTTTGTGATTTTTGCCCGGCTATACGGCAGCTTGGAGAGGCACCCATGTCCGAGCCCGAGTCCGCTGCCAGGATCCGCTCCAGGAGAGCCGGGATCCGGGCGACCGTAGCTCTGATCGGACTCCTGCACCGGTCCCGCAAACAACGCGAGAGCCACTCACTGGGAGACAGTGAAGGAGAGGAGATTTGGTGGGTCCAGAAAACTAACTTTAAAACTAGACAAGAGGCATAATAACAGTCCACTTAAGAGATGTGTGTGAATGATTGCATGTATGTGTATGTGTGTGTGTGTGTAAGAGAGTGTGTTCATCCTTATGCATGTGCATATGTAGACACACTATGCGTGTGTAATTGGTCCTTGTGTGTGTCAGTACACAATTGGTCTACAGCTTATTTAAAAAATTGCAGCATAGAGCAGCATCACATTTGCTGTGAAACTGTTGGTTTGGTGTTTGTATGTGTCTGCGGGTTAGTGGGCGTGCACTTAACACATTACACTGGCTTTCCTCTGTCACATTACCATTGTTTTGACAGATAGTGACATCTCCGTGTCAAATTAGTTTTTGCTTGGTGCATCTAATCTTTAAAAGTTTGTGGCTGAGTGGAGTTGGAATGGTTTCGTTTCTGCATGTTGGGTTGTTTGGTCTGAGAGCACGAACGCGAGAGACAGAGTGGCAGATGTTTCCTTTTCTTGTCTATGCTTGTACTAGAACATGGAGTAAATGATATTGAGATATTAGCAGTTGAACTAAGTACTACATTTAAGATAAGATAAGATATGATTTTTTCCTAGAGGAAAATGGTCTTGGACTTCAGTACTGACTGCTTACAAGGAGAACAAACAATGAATAACAATGCAATACCCACGCAGACACATGTAAAATTCAATCCACAAGCTGCATATATCACATTATGCATCATAGCTTGGCAAGTGATCTACCTGTAGTCTATATGAACATACAGTAATTTGTATTCCACATAGACTATAACTATAGTATAGTATAGACTATAGTTTATACAAAATCACAGTTTTTATATCTAGTTCTAGCTAAATGTCACGTCACAAAAACTGTGTCTGTTTCAGAAGGACATTTGATTTGACGACTGCAATCAAACTATCTCACCCACGGAACAGAGTATTTCAGTGTAACATCTTCTCACATATACGTTTAATTTACCATTTACTGTCTAGCATTCTCATTGGAATCTCATTTGCATGGTTTACCAGAATAGCTTGTCCATTTTGATTATTGCAATCTTTTGTCCAGCCATCCTGGGTTGATTGTAATGACACAGCCACAACCAATGGATTCAGTAGGTTTAATAGACTGAGTGACAAGCTTTCGAAATTACATTTTAAATACCAAAAGCAAAAAAGACATCTTAGCATGCTTTCAGATCATTTGCTTGGTGACTGGCTCATTTAAACACGTTATTACCATGAACATAAGAAGATGACTAAATCTGGACTGTAACAAGCAGTGTAATTTAGGATTTGATGATATTATTGGTGGTTATGCCATGGATCTTAAACCATTTTTTTTTTACATTCAACAGGCAAACTGTACAGCCTGCCTCGACATAGATTGTAGCTCGATTAACCAGCAGCAGATGTGCTGTGAAAATGAATCACTAAATGATTTTACAGTGCATAATCTTGGTTGCTTTGTATTACAAGTGGCATTCACGTGACATAACAAACATTATTTTGCTATATCTGCAATCCATCTGAATCACTGCATTATGTAAAGCCACAACTTTTTTATTTCCAAAAACATTGTTCTGTAATGTTTTTTTTTAGCTTGAAAGTGTTTTAGCTGCCACTGAAGGCTCTCACAATGTTTCCTTCCATGATTTTTACGTGAACCAGATTCACAGCTCATTGCAGAAACCTCATTATAGTTGAAAGACATCTAGCAGCTACGTGGGGCGAAATATTTAAATACAACCACTGCACAATCCTGTTTTCAGACTCCCATCATCTTCTGTGCGTATGACGTCATCTTTTGTGGCGACTCTTTCTATCTACTCTTGGCTCTTTCATTCACTTATCGATTTTTTGGCCATTTCTCTACTTCTCCCCAGACTCCTCCATTGTGAGGGCCATTGTGGTGAGCAGCAGGTGGTTAGGTGTCCACATACTGTGGGCTATATTTACATTTTGTTCTGTCTCTGGCACACCTCCAGGGGAGGCAAGGCAGGGTGCGAAGGAAATAGCGGCCGTCTGAAAGGAGAGGTTTGTGCGCGTGTTTGTGTGTGTGTGTGTGTGTGTGTGTGTGTGTGTGTTCAGAGCTTTGTCATCAATGGCTCCAGAGACGAGTTGAAGGCAAATTGCTAAACAGTTTGTCCTGCTGTTAGCAGAGTGCTTTATTTGTTGCACTCAGACTTCATGGTGACAGAATGAATTGGTGTTTACGATAATGCCATAATTTACGCACATTTCCTGTAACCACATAGTGAGTGAGAGAGAGAGAGAGAGAGAATGAAAACACAAGACAACGGTGCAGTTTATCAGTGGTGTTTGAAACCAGAAACCAGAGAGGGGTGGGGGTGGGGGGCTGGGTCTACTCTAGAAACACTGCCCTGCCTGCTTCACCTTATAATGCTGTTATTTCCTATTACTGTTGTACTGCCACTGCCTGCTGCCTTCCTCCCACTGAAGGAGAAGTACCAATGGGTGCTTTTTTATTCTTCTGTTTAAAGCCAAGTGTGCCAGTGGCTTGCAGCAGGCAAATGACCAGTCTACTATGGCATTTCTCCCAGTGTAGAAATAGATAGCCTGGGTGAGGATGGAAAGGTATGTTTTTCCCCACAGGGTTATGATAAGCTAAAGTGGAGCTTTGGCTGCACAGTAACGCAGGTTGGCTAAGGCTTGAACCAAACCCAGAGTAGCAGCATCAGATTAGGGCCAGATGTTATCAGACAGAGCTGGGGGGATGAGGGAGGGCGGGAGGAGGAGAGGAGAGGAGTGAGGAGACATCATGGTGAGGGCTCAGCCAAGGAGAGGGATAGCCCAAGAAGGCAGTGAGGAGATAAGAGGATGGAGGGATAAGTGAGACAAAGGGAGAGTGAGTCTGATGGACAGCTGAGCAGGGACAGAGGTGAAAGAGGAAGACTGTGTGTGCTCCAAGAGGTCCCTTGTAGCCTGTTTAAATTGATGGCTTTGGGAATATTTGGAGTAGGCTTTAATGTTAGACATCAATCAGGATGTGGTGGTGTTATGAAGTGTTTCGTGAGACCATATGATGGTCATGCATAAATATCAAACAGCTGGATCAGAGCGACAGATATTGTGTATGAATCCTCCAGTTGATTTTACTGTCAGGTCAGGGTTTTTATGTCATCGTCATATCACACAGCTTGTTCTCAACAATGCAAACAAACACATTTCCATCACCAAAGCAAATGGTGTGAAAGAAAGTAAATCCATCTCTCTCTCTCTTTCTCCCTCTCTCTCCACACATCCCCACAGCTGTTTGAACTGATGGCAGCCTATCATTTCACCTTTAGCGAGACCTTCGCTAACTGCGCCGCTGATTTTTTTAACAGTTTTGCCAACAAGGTGGAGGAGGAGGTGATTGCCTTCTCTTGTTGCCGCAGCAACAAGGATATAGAAGTGAGGGGGGGGGCATGCTGTAAGTGAAAGGACATCCGTCACATCCAGTGATTTTTACAGAAAGCCTGTGGTTGCTGTTGAGAAATATGGACTTGTGTTGCGGATGAGCACTCGAGCTAAGGTGTTCAAATTGCAGATGAGGGTCAGCACAGTTAACCTCCCTTGAACAACCTAAAGGGAAGATGTTGTTTATGATGCTCGTCAGAAACAAAAAGGCATTTTTCAGCTATTTTCCAATTACCTTCATAAACATCAATACTTATGTAGCTATCAATACACATGCAAACCAAACCTAACATGTTGGGTCACAAACGTAACCCTCCGCACTTTGTCACTCAAGCCCAGTGTTGGGTTGGTCCATATATGACCCAGCACATGGATTATTTTGGGGTTATTTTCAACTCAGCCATTTAGAGTGCATGCTGACTGCAGCACACAGCCTCCAGGTGTCCGTGTATGTGTGCAGTGCAGGTGTGTAGTATTTGACCAGTACTAGTGAATCTCTCTGTATGCTCCTTTGCATACAGTGCTGTTCTGTTCTGTTGTTCATTAGACATGCAAATGTGTCTCTGGGTGTGTATACATTTTAAAGAAGAGAAGAAGAGACTGACAGAAGACGGTGATGCAGAGGGAGACAGAAAGAGAGGCAGAGAAACAACCAGAGGGGAGGGGTTGGGGGAAAGAGGGAGAGAGAAAAAGAGAGAGAGAAAGAGTGCAGTCCATTGCTCTGCTGGTATTATGGATGACTTGCTGTTGTTGTCTCTCTAATAAGAAACCAGAAAGGCGTCCGATGATGGATCCATGGGGCCTATTTAGAAAACTTGTGAAGGATTGAGGAGATATTTTTAGAGAGCTGTTCGTTTCTCTCTCTCTCTAGCCATCCTTCTTCCTGCCCTCCTCTGTCCGAGGTGTGGAACTTGGCTGAATAATTTACTCAGCTGCCAACAGGTCCAGAACCCCGAACACTAGTGGGTAGGGAGGGTCCCATTGGTTTGACAAATGGCCTATCTTGGGGACATCTTTTATTCACTAACTTAATCAAGGACATGGGGCGAAAAAGTGTGGCTAGTTTTAACCTCAGGAAAAAGTAAGGGATCTAGATGAGCTGAGGAGGGAGAAAGAAAGAAAGAAAGAAAGAGTATAGGTGTGATTGGTCTTCTTGTCTTGCCCTGCCCACAGAGTTGTGAAGTTATAGCATTGTTCAAAGATATCAGTTGACATCTGAAATCAGATGTATTTTATTGTATCATGTTTGTTTATATGTGTGTGTTTGTGTGTGTGTGTGTGTAGTGTAGTGTGTGTGGAGTGGGGGGGCAAGAAGAACCCTCATGAGTCATACATGTGTCCATGTGCAGAAGACCTCAGGTCACGTCGGAAATGTTGTAACAGTCCCTCCTAGTCCGACTGTACGCTGCTTGCTTCAGGCCCAGGGATTCCGCACACAGTCACAGAGGTGTGTTGCTCAATGCTGCACTTTCTGATTTCCACCTGTTGTCTTCCAGGAAACAGGAGTTGCTGACCATCTCCAATGTTCCACTGGCTGATTGCCCCCCATCCCCACCTCGAACCGCCCCACCCACCATGAAGGTAAGTGGGGTGTGTGTGTGTGCATGCACACACTAGACACAGTCTGATTGACAAGTCCCTGCCAGTCAGACAGAGAGGAGTTATTAAATGGAAAAACATAAAATATACAATATGTGTGTGTGTGTGTGTGTGTGTGTGTGTGTGTGAAGGTTATAGTCTGCATGTGTCCATTAGACAGGAAAGTGCATGGATGTCTACTCTAATGTATAGGGGGAGAAAATGATAGTGTTCTACAGCATCTAGCCTTGCTGTGTAGGACAAGAAAGAGAGAAGACTACACAGTAGGTATGAATCACTTCTGTAGATCCTTGAAATAGAACAGCACTTTATCATCTGTTCCACTGTTTAAGAGGAAGATATAAGCCTGTATTTGAAAAGAAACAAATATATACAGTAAAGAGTTAGAGTCAGTGCCCTATGTCTGCATTTAGTGGAAGATATGGTGTGCACAACTTGTACTATACTATAAGGCTGTGTTTGGTATGGAGAAACCCTGTGTCACAACCCCTAGTCAAAAAAGGTCAGCAGGAAGTGTACTACCCTGCGAGTAACATATTTATGGTGTCACTCTCGCATCCTTTGGGTGTGACCATCCTAGCTTCACAACAACCAGATATGCATCTCAGCTTTGCAATACGTGGAACTCTGCATTGCTCAGAATATTCCACATTCAGCAACATTCTATTTCTTCGCTGTCACAACATCATGTTGTCAAAGCTGGTCTCATATGTTCACATGTCACACAGAGACATGTTAAATGTGTCTGAAACTCACAGACCTACATGATGACTGACCAGGTGCATTGTTTTTTGAAAAGATAAAAATTAACAAAGACGGTTCATAGTACATTTTGTCAAATGTGTGCAATTCCAGAATTGCAGTAATAAATCGTCCACCGAGAATTTTGATGCAAGTAGTGTGCGAACAACAGTATACTTTATGGACACACTGACTCTGTTTTATTCTGTTTTATAACTCTGAGTTATTTACTTATTGTTTATTAATGGCACAAACCCTGTGTGTGTTTGCTTATTTTGCATCACAGCCCAGTGTGTTATTGGGTGGGGGTGCGTTCTTGAGAAACACTGAGGTTAAAAGGAAGTTTGAAGGCAGTGTTTCACACCACTGGGTGACAAAAGTCTTGTGACATGGGTGGGGATGCCTCGAAGAGATTATGGAACAGATGAGAATAGTTACTTTTAAAAAGGTTGCAATGCAGCACAAACATCCCTACATTAGTAACACATGAAACAAACACATAAAGAGATAAGTTAAGAGATGTTTGTGGTGTGTTAATGTCTATGTAAGGACCAGATTTCTCTCTCTCTCTCTGTGTCAGTGTGTGTGTGGGTGTGTTTGAAGAGACACCAACAATACAAGTGTAAATAGCATGATCCATTTTTTTCCAGTTCCACAAAGTGTATGCTATGGCAAGAATAGCATGATGGGAAAATTATAAAATCATCCTGCAAAGTATTACTGTTACAAAATAAAATAATAAAATGCAATGCAGTGAAAAGATTAAGACATTTTCTTGCAGCTCATTGTGAAGGACTATGGTGTTCTCAGGTTCTTAAAGTTCTCAGGTGATAAAAACAAGAGTTCACTTTGAGGAAGAAGAGCGACAAACAAGCTGACAGTATGTCTCTCTCTGTTTGCTATTTACAGTCAGCCCAGTTTTTTGACACGCTGGACAGAATGGAGGTAAGAAGTGATTTCAGCTTTTTCTCACAGAGATGTAGTGTAGTAGGTGTTTCTCCTGAGCTCTTGTCCTCCCTAGTCACCCCTGTGCTTCTTAACCAAACTAATTGCCAATTACCCTTCTGCCAAATATCAGCAGTATGTGAATGTTTCCATTATCAATTAATCCATTCTAGACCTTAGATCTTAAATAATCAATTAGTTGTTTGGGGAATGTCAGAGAATGGAGAAAAGTGCTGTTTGAAGTAATCGTAGACTGTAGTTAATGCACAGGCTATAGCTACATTAGTTGTATTTAAGTTTGTAACTTTTTTAATTTTCACATAAACAGTGAATTGATGAATTGTGTATGAGAAATGTGAAGATAAAAATGTATTGTTTACATGGATATGAAGATAAAAACTGAGTTGTTTATTTGCATATAAAAATACGTGTTATACACAGTAATAATAATGACATAAAATATCTATTGCAGTTCTGTTACTGCAGCTGGAAATAACTTCTGCATTCAGCCCTGTAAACTTCCCCCCCTTTTGGAATAACTCATGTACTAGGCAGTAAAGATCACTGTGCATGGCAGTAAAGTCAACCTCTTATAATTAGGTTTGTGGTGCTGCAGTTAAATGATCATCTATTAACCTCTAATCCCTGATCACGTCTGACTCCTAATTCTTGACCCCTGACCTCGATCCTTGACCCATATTAGCAGGTCTCTGAGGTGGAGGAGATGAGGACAGGCCCACAGAGACTTAAGGTCTGAGCTGCATGCTAGCACAGCAATACTAACACTCACACCCAAAGAAGCGTCAAGAGCACAATGCCAGTTTCAGACATACTTGGTTACTGTAACAGAATCCATATTTGTGATTCTGAACTTCACTCATATATTACCATAGTTTTACAGATTAGCAGTTTACTCTGTAATCATGATAATATAATATAATATAATATAATATAATATAATATAATATAATATAATATAATATAATATAATATAATATAATATAATATAATATTGTATTCTAATAAATAACACAAACATTTATATATTGTTATGAAGCCTTGGTGTGAGTGTTATGTTATGTTGTGATATATGTTAATCATTCATCAATCCGTGAGCCATATAGCCTGCCATCAGCCATGGACGTCTTGTTTGGCCTTGGACTTACATAATCATGTGAATAGGACACAATGGCATGCTCTTTCCATATGACTAGGTCCTCTCCCAAGGTGAACGTGTGGGTTGGCTTTGTGTGTGCTATGTACTGCTGTCAGGCCTGTGGGGGCTGTTAGTGGAGACTGAAATGAAATGAACTTGTCATCATTGTCTCTGTAGCTATGAGCACGATTAGTTGAGGAGATTCTCAAAGCTTTAAGCTTGATGAGTCCCCAAATGAGAAAGTGAGTCAGATTGTAGCAGTCTGCCGTGATAATTCCCTCGTCGCTCGTTGTTACACACCCCATGGCTCATCCTCACCGACATCTTTATGTCACTCCATTGCGTCTGTCTTTTCAAATGACCTGTGGTCTCATCCCTGCAGTCGTGATTAGCATGTAATATGTCTGCTGAGCAGCCCAAGTCTGCCATCGTTATTATGTATCACCCTCACTGCATCGAATTTAAACAGTTTAAGGGCATTTGTGTTTGAATTGGAAAATGTGTGAGTGTGTCCATGCATGACTTACTTACTCACTGCAGCTTGTCTCTTCCAGGATGACTACATTCCATATCCAGGGATTGAAGAGGTGAGTGAACCAATACCCAAACCTCAAGTGAATGTTCAGATTATAGCCCCAGTGCGATGCTAAATCTTTGTCAAGACGATGAACTGCTCAAGGGTAAGCAAAACTGAGACAGTGTTTGAAGTGCTCTCTCTGTTTATTACCAATGGCATACACACAGGTCCTGCAGAGGGGTGAACCCTACCCACAGGTCATTCTTCCTCAGTTTGGGGGCTACTGGATAGAGGACGCTGAGACCACTGCTGCCTCCGCCGCCACCACCACCACCACGGCCAAGGACACCCGCGCCTGTAACGGGCAAGATGGCGAGGGGACAGGCCCTGAGGGAGGGTTCGGGTACCCTCTGGAGAGAAACAGTGCAGCTCGTGCCTATCGCAAGCACTTCCTGGGGAAGGTGAGTCATTACATTAAGGTGAAGTTGTCTTATGTTGTTGGTTGTGTTTACAGTGTGAAATTTGCTTCGACACTGTTAAATTTCTCTGTCTTCACAGCAGCCTCGGTGTTTCCAAAATAACCTTTTACTTGCAGATGAGGCCGTGAAATGACATTTTATTGCCTTAATTGAAACTGGCATGGAGACTTTTATTACCCTGTTTTGTTTAGTTTTTTTGTCTTGTTTTAAAAACTGTCTTTCTGAACTAAAAATGAACACCTCCCACTCTTGCAGGAACATCTCAATTTCTACTGCTCAGCGAGCAGCCATGGCAACCTCATTCTCTCCATGAGACACGAGGAACTTGAGGAACAGGAGTACCTACACATCATCCTCAGGTGAGTCCTTCCTCGGGTCCAAACTGGTCTCTAATTGGACTCAACCTGGACCCCACACACAGGACCAGACCCAGACCCAGATCCAGCCTGGCCGGCTGCTGTCAGCTTGTGCTTTCTCTGTACCTTACTGCGTGTGCTGTGGACAAGGATTCTTGATAAGATCCGTTTGATAACTTTGTTTTCAGTTGAAATTTCCTAACTGTATGACAGAACTTTTTTTGGATATCCCACTATTTTCTGTGTCATCCTGCTATTTTGTACAAGAAATCAGACACAATGGAATGGCTTATTTAACTGTGTAGGCAGAGGGCATGCAATGCTGCGTGACAGTCAAATTATTACATGCTGTTAGGACAAGCTGTTCTATGGAAAATTTAAGCATCATAGGCCTCTGACCAACAGCTGGCATCTGGCAGCTATTGCAAACATGTTTAGCATGTATTGCTTACTGCAATCTGTTTAGACAGAGTAGTCTTTCTTTGCTGCTCACTCATGTCTTCATTTGGTGTTTGTGTGTTTTCAGATGTCAGTCAAAGACAGTCTATGACAGGATCTCTCTGGCTGGCCTACCGGAGATGCCCAGCATTGCCCAGTTAGCAAAGGTTTGCACGCTGTAGCATAACCTTATATACCTTGTTACATGGCCTCCACAATAATAAAGAAATCCTTAGAATGTTACTTGCTTTTTAAAAATCTGTCCCTGTTTCTACCTTCTCCTCTCCCTTGTCCTTGCTATCTAAACTAGCTTCTGTGCGAAGACATTGTCAACATCAAATTCCATCCAGTGTTGTACCCAAAGGTAAGTTTTATAAAAATAGACATACAGTAAATATTAAATAAATACAATTTAATATGAAATAAATACACTAGTGGCAGAAAGTGCATAAGTAGACTGTAGAGTAAGGCATATTTTATTCATTAATGAAGAAAAAAGGCATTTAGTTAGTAATTGCATTCAGAAACTCACACACAAAGCTTGCCATTTGCCTACAATTCACACACTCTCACACACATTTAATCTTGGGAAGTCAGCTTCCCAATAGTAGTTAGTCAATAATAAGTGAAATTGTAAGCAATAAAACCGCACGAGCTTCATGACTGGCAATTTGAAGGCTTAGGAAATAGGCTTACAGAGAAGTGTCTAACAATCACAGTAACTTCTGTGTAGTCTAAAAAAAGACAAATTTAAAGACTTGGCCTCAGGTTCCCACAGAAGAGTTTCTCTTTTTGGCAGGAAGAAATGTCCATAATGAGGAAACATCTTTGGTCACTGTGTTAGTAGACTCTGAGGGTAGCGGAGGGTTTCATAATTTAGACACAGTTAGTGTTGAAACTACAAAGGATGTTTTAAATGGTCTGTTGTATCATCAGTGCATTGCAAAGTGGGGTAAAATCAGTATCACAATCAGATGGTTTCCTGTATCTTACCGAGCATTCACAGTATTTGGGGCGGTGGGGGCGGTGCTGTTCGGCAACCGAAGGGTTGCAGGTTCAAGCCCCACTCTGCCTGACCCCATCGAAGTGTCCTTGAGCAGCCCCAAATTGCTCCCGGTGGCAGGTTGGCACCTTGCATGGTAGCCTCCACCACCGGTGTGTGAATGCATGTGTGTGAATAGGTGAATGTAAGCCATACTATGTAAAGTGCTTTGAGTAGTCATAGGAGTAGAAAAGTGTTATATAAATGCAGTCCATTCACCAGTATTTGTTTTTGTGTGTGTGAAGACCACAGATGATAAATAAGTTAAATAAATAAGAAAAATAATTCTCAGGTAGAATGCTCTCGATCTCCTATCCCCTATCACATGTGTGTCTATTTGAAGACATTTTATTTAGACATCATAGACATCACAGACATTTCTTTTTTTAATGAATCAAAATGTGAAGATATTTTATTAACTGCTTATTCTATTTGACAGGGTTCCCAATTGATAGTCAATTATGATGAACATGAAGTGAACAACACCTTCAAGTTTGGTGTCGTCTGCCAGAGGTTTGGGCAGGTAAGATCTGGGCAACCAAAGCATTGTTAGTCAAAGTTGTGTATGCAAACACTGACAACCTTTTAGAGTCTGTGAATGCGACCAGTTCCATACACAGTTCTCTGTCACCGTCAGCTCCACAGTGTTGATCTATGCAGAGTCCCTACACAGTGCTATGCCAAACTCACTCTCTGCCCCTCTAAATCCCATTTATGCTATCTAATTGCTGTCGTAATCCTGATTGGACGTCTTCCTGATACCCAGATGCTAATCTCTCTCTGGTCTGGCTGTTCTGTTGCAGACATCTGAGGAAGAACTCTTTCGGAACAATGAGGAGACACCCGCTTTCACAGAGTTTCTTGCCATTCTGGGAGACTGTGTAGATCTGCAGGACTTCAAAGGGTGAGAAGAGGGAGAGAGAAGAAGTGATGGATGGAGGAATAGAAACTGACTGAAAGGATAGAGTGAAAGAGAGAGAGAGGGGAGGAGGAGAGAGTGATGGGTAGAATATTTTATGACGCAGCAAGGACGCAGCAAGACGATGGGGAAGGTACCAGAGAGCTGAGCAAACACCTGGTATGAATGAAAAGCACCTGAGGGCTAAAAATAAAGTGATGGCAAATAGTTTGCATTTGCACAGCGGTTCTTAGCTGTCTTTAGAGCCCTTCAACCAAATTTCAACCAGACAGAGAAGGCAAATATTTAATACACCGTGGGAGTTTCAGCTCATGACCTTTGGATAGGTATTGATTTGAGCGCAAGCAACTGAACTCCAGGACTTACTGATAGAAGGAATTGTGTATACCTGTGTGTATATGTGTGTTTATTTTTGTGTGTCTTCTCCTCATGTTTGTCAGGTTTCGCGGAGGCCTCGATGTCTCTCATGGCCAGACAGGCACTCAGTCGGTCTACACCGTGTTTCGCGAGCAGGAGCTCATGTTCCATGTCTCCACCAAGCTGCCCTACACAGAGGGGGACACACAGCAGGTAGGATTCATACACACGTCCAGTTCATCTCAACATGAACATCAGTCCATTCTGTAATGAAATAGCTATGGGGTCTGTTCCCCAAAAGCATAGTTGCAAACCAAGCAAGCAACATTGTTGGTTGCAATGCAACTGCCCATGGACAGCCAAGCGAACAGGGGCCTGATCGGTGTGCATGTGGATACATGTTCCCCTATACAAAGAGTAAATCTCTTGCCTCTGATGCCTCTGATATGTTCTGTATATGGTATATGCACTACAACAATAGTGTCTAGATTGAGTAGTATACAGGTCTGAGAATGTCATATACTATATAGGAAGAGGCCAAATACAGTGTAGCCATGTATGCTCTGTATGTGTGCATTGAAGCCATAGCACCTAGACTGATGGGTATATAGGTCTGAGAATTTCCATAGGAAAAGGCCAAATAGAGTGCAGTGAGACCCAGAATGATTTTGATGAATTGTCTGACATGAATGACAGCCATGCTCGATCATTTATACACTTCTTTGCACATTATAAAGAAATGGTAACACTTTACTTGAAGGTGTTGACATAAGAGACATGTCATCACACAGATCATGAACCTTAATTACACTTCATTTGAATTTTGTAATGTCTGCATATCAAACAGTCAACTTTACATTACAAAAACCAAATGACATTTAATGAAAACTGATAAACGACAAAGAAAGTGTCATTAATGTTCATGATGTGTCTCAAGTCACCCTCAAGTAGTAGTGTTATCAAAAAAATAAATTCAAAAAAATCAAATACATTTTTTTGATCGTACACTTTCAGTGTTTCAATGGTGCAGCAGGGGTCTTTGGTCATGCGAATGGCTCAGGTGATAAAACCACACCTGAAGAGTGCCACCAGGAAGTCATGAGTTTATTCTCATTCTCACACATGCAGAGTATTCTGGCTTGACCATGCATCTCTCTCTTTCCTGTTTCACAGCTGCAGAGGAAACGGCATATAGGAAATGACATTGTTGCGCTGGTGTTCCAGGAAGAGGCCACACCATTTGTGCCTGATCTGATTGCGTCCAACTTCCTCCATGCCTATATAATTGTGCAAGTGGAAAACCCATGCACAGATGACACTACATATAAGGTGGCTATCTAGACTTAATCAGTTTACTGAGAGTATTATTCTCTAATTACTAATCACTAATTAATCACTAATCTCATGACAATTTAAAGCCACTGACTTCCTGAGTTCCTGTCATCAGTGGTTTTTGATCCTAGTGGATTCAATGGGACGTGTGTATGTCTTGCAGGTGTCTGTAACAGCACGTGAAGATGTCCCGTCATTTGGTCCACCGCTGCCAAACCCATCTGTCTTTAAAAAGGTGGGTGCATATGAGTCATAGGAATGTACCCCTCACACACACACACACACACACACACACACACACAAAGTATGGAATCTAGGATCCCAAACTGTCACTGTTCAATTAAGTCAGAAGCAGTTCATGACGTTTCAGAGTAGACAGATTATCCATTTGGCCCATCAGCTTTCTAGCAGTTAATTCAAGATAGTGTGACCGCATCTTTATATTAGCTGGCTTTGTAAGGAAGCTGTTCATATGCTGAGAAATGACTCCCTGTCTGCCTGCCCAGGGCCCAGAATTTAGAGAATTCTTGCTGACAAAGCTGATCAACGCCGAGAACGCCTGCTACAAGTCAGACCGCTTTGCCAGGCTGGAGGTGAGTGAGAACCCAGCAGGACAGTACTATCTGCGACACCACTCTTTCTTACACAGCACTTGCTTAACGTGCCTCCTTTTCAGCAAACCACTCCTGCGTCTCTGTTGCATCAGTGATGTGTGTGTGTGTGTATGTGTGTGTTTATTTGAATATAAATATGGTATAGTGAGTAGGGCATCTGTCATTTTGGTGCTGCAGATTTATGTGATTTATAGTCTATATTATATTTATATCATTGTATGTGGATGCATGCATTAATGTGATGTCTGTGTTTTTGGACACATGCTGATGTGCAAATGTTTGTGTGTGTGTGTGTGTGTATTTGTCTGCATCAATATGTATCCATTTGTCAGGAAAGGACGCGTGCTGCCCTGCTCGACAACCTCCACGACGAGCTCCACAGACAGACACAGGTCATGCTGGGGGTGCCACTGAGCTCTGAAGACGACAAAATGGAGAACGGGGGTCACAGCGGGCTAATCGAATCTATTAAGGTTGGTACCCACAGCAGCACAGCCTTACATAAAGCCTGAGCTCTGTGTTTCATCACTGTCTCTGACTTTGGCTTTGTACCTAGTAGTGGCTCAGTGCTTTCGATAAGTAGCTGAAAGTGGATGCTGAGCTCCCTCTAGTGTCTGTCTAGAAAATGTTTGTCTGTCTGCAAATGTGTCTTGCTCAAATGCCTCTTTTGTCTTTCTCTCTCCATCTATCTCTCTCTTTTTTTCTCTCCATCTATCTCTGTTTCTTTGTTTTCCACGTGTAATCTTTTCAATCTTGTCTCAAGGTCATTAAAAAATAATTTATGTGTGTCTTGCAGCTGTCTGCCTTGTCTTGTGCAATGTAATCTTTTCTGTTCTAATGGCGACCTCCACTCGCCTCTATCACATTTAAGCCCTGGCTCTCGCTCTAATTGATATGCTGTTAGTTTGACTGTGAAAGCCTCTAAGTGTTCACTCATTACCCGGCTTCTGCCAGCTCTGTTGTCTGCCAATGCCAATCATACCCTATTATTTCTACCACCCCCCGCAGCGGGCGATGAGAGTACGGAGCCACTCCATGGACACGATGGTGGGCTCGCACAAGAATAACCGCCACTCCATGGTGGGTGGTGGCGTGCCCACCAGCCTGAGTGGCAGTGGGCTGACGCAAGTGGGGGCGGACGGTGGCAAAAGTGTCCACGGGGTGAGTAGATGGAGCTGTCGTTCATTTGCTTTCACACTTTCAAAGGGAGCTCTTTTGACTTGTGTCTGTGGAGGGCGGGTGCCGTTCATGGCCAATTTAGTCCATAATCATGTACTTATTAATTTTTTTTTTCTCCCCGCGTTGACATCTGGCGCTAAGATGTCCGTCTCTGAATATAGGCTGTTATTTAATAGTCTTTGCTGTTTGTCTGTTCTCTTTCTCTGCCTCTTCTCTTTGTCCCTCTCATTCTATCCTTACTTGCTCTCTTTCTTTCTCTCGACCTCCCTCCTCCTCTCCTCTCTCTATGTCTGTCTGTCTCTCTATGTCTGTCTGTTTACTCTTGTCTGGCTCCTCCTCTCCCTCCCTCGGTCTCAGGGTTCATCAGGTCCAAAGTCTCCATTGAAGAGCCCAGTGAAGCGGCGCTCGGGGCTTTTCCCTCGGCTGCACACGAGCATAGACGGCCAGACGGAACGCCTCTCACGCAGGTCAGCACACAAAGCCAGGGCTGCAGTACCGAGCCAGGGCTGCTGTACCAAGACTCCGGGCTTTGAAAGCAAAGGGTCTCCTATTGTGCTCGTGTCCCAACATCTAAATGTGGTACTTAACACCAGTGGTGTGATGCACGATTAAGTCAAATGACATACTAAGTGGTCTGAGAAGTGCTTGAAGCAAACCTTTTAAAATTCTAAATTAATGGACACACACACACACATTATCAGTGGCTGTTTGGCTGAGTTTTAATTTGTTGTGATTGTTGACTGTGCAGTGACCAAAGGAATTCAGACAGTGGTCAGCCATCTCAGGAAGTGAGGTCAGAGACCTCTTCCAACCCCAGCTCTCCAGAGATCTGCCAAAGCAAGGACAGGTGAGTGACACCACCTGGAAATCATATTTAGTAAATAAATAAGAAATAGAAATGTATGTAAGTAATGTGTCTGTCTCTCTGTGTGAGTGTATGTTATGCTGACATATTTTAGACATTCTATATAATTACCAATGGGATATATAATGCACTATAATAGGGAGGTGGCAGCATAGCTAGCATGCGAGCAGCCAGGAAATTGTGGGTCAAATCCAGACTGCCACCGTTGTGCCCTTGAGCAAGCCACTTAACCCCAAATTGCTCAAGTGGAGACTGGCTGTGAAGTAATTGATAGTTAGCAAATGTAAGTTGCTTTGGATAAAAGTGTATGCTAAATGCATAAATGTAAAAATGTAAATGTAACAACAGCATACCATCTCTGACTGACTCAGGTCAAGTGAACTGACTTTTCTACTGACCCCGTCTCATTTCCTGTCTCTGTTCGTCTCCCTCTGTTGCCACTGTGTAATACTGTAGTAAGCTGTTCCTGAAGATGAAGGATAGCAATGGGAAGCCCAACATGTCCCGGTCATCCTCCAGCACCAGTAGCTTCAGCAGTGCAGCAGGGGATGGAGACACAATAGAGGAAGCAGACCCAGTATGTTGGACTGTGTGTGTGTGTGTGGGGGTGTGTGTGTGTGTGTGTGTGTGTGTATATATATATATATATATATACAGTAACTTGTAGTAACTGCACAAGAAAATGGTGATGGTAAAATGTTAATCATAAATGATAATCATAATTTATAAATGTTATAAATGTAAAAATCTAAAATCTAATATATATATTGCACATATTGATAGATACATAGAGAGAGAGAGAGAGAGAGAGAAAATATGTGTGTGTTTGTGCGTATTTAATGCTATAATATCCCTTTGGTCCTTGTTTTTAAATAGAACAATGCGGTGTCACCAACTTACCCTCCAGTGTATAGTCCTACCCTCAGTGTGGAAGGTCAAAGTTCAGGGACCCCAGTCATCATGTGTCGGAGCCCAACAGGTAACTATGAACTCTACTAACATTAATTAATTTCTAGTCATAGTTTTTGCTTTTGCCAGATGGTTTCATGTACTGTAAGGGTAGATTTTAAAATTTTTACCATCACTATTTTCTTGTGTGGTTACTACAAGTTTCTCTTCTTGAACTTTAAAAAGCCTCCTTCTCTTTGTTTTTGAACAATGCCCAGATTTCAACAAGAAGACGTCTCCACGGTCCAATCTTAAATTCCGCTTTGACAAGCTAAGTCATTCCACCGCCGTACGTAAGATGCTCTCTTTTTTTCCTGTCTAAATTTCTTACCATTTCCCCACACACACTTGTATTTAGTGGCTAACAAGGCTTTATCCACTCAGGGACACTGAGATAATATTCAGACTGCAGAGGGAAGGCACTGAAGGTAATGGGGCTGCCTCTTCTCCTCACATTTCTATTCACTCCTTTCATAATATGCTATCGGTGACATGTAAATACATCTCCCTTTCCTCCCATTCTTGCAGCTGGAAGCAGGGTTATGAACCTCTAGAAGAAGCTCAGGGGGATATCAGTGGAGACCACAAACCCACACAGAAGCACGGTGTGATCATCTCAGGAGGAGATGTGGATATCTGACTATAATTTAGGAGCTCACAAACACACTGAAGGACTCTCAGAAGTTTGTACCCATCACACACATACACACACACACACACACACACATATACACAGTCTGTGTCCATCTCTGGTACTCCTGGTTTCATCCATCTCTTTGCTCCACTGAATCCATGTCATATTTGCACACTCAAGTCAAGGGGAGTACGAGTACCCATACTGTGACTTAACGCCGACTCTTAAGCAACTCTTAAGCAGAACGTGAATACCATAACAGGTTCTTAGTTAAGTGGTGGAAATATTCCTCACTAGACCTTTACTGAAAATGCACTGCCATATTGGCCATACGTCTGTCATGCAGTGATAGTCTAGCTCTTGTCAGTTTGTTGTCGTTATCCTGTTTATGAAAACTGTTGATGAAAGGGAAAATGATGGCATTCATACATTTGTGAGGTACGGTATATTCACCTGTTGTGTGGATCAGCTAAAATTAAATCTGCTGTGTAACATTGTTATGTGATTCCATATTTGAAACTGTGTACAGCAAAACAGCTGCATGTTAAATGTTGCTTACCTGTACACCTTGCACATGTGTTTGTAGATATCTATACAGTATAATTGTTTTTAATGTTTAATTTAAGTGCATATTGTCATTACTGACATGTCTGTAATTAAAAGAGTCACTTGTCATGGTGTGCACCTTCATGATAGTCACACGTTTTGAGTGGTCTTTAGAACTTAGAAATGATAGGTTGCTACGGTAAAAAAACAAGTGCATAGATACTGGAGATCACATGGTGTGATATAAAGTAGGCATTGGCATTCTGTCTTTTTTTTTAAATAGCAGGGATTACACCTTGGTCACCCTGCTAACCTAGTTATTTTGTTATAGTTATGAATAGTAACTGGGTTTTCACAATGACTGAATCACAATGTCCCCTCTAAGCCCTAAACCAAGAACCCTCAAAGACTTAAATGCCATGAATCGGCTCCATGATTGACTGATTTAAGAGACATCTGGTGTGATCTCTAGCCCTGTTGTTTTAGGTCACTAGCAAGTGCTGTCTGTAGGAAATAGAACGAGAAAACTTGATAGAACATAGACTTAATATCATACCAGCAGCTAAAATTAACTGAATGGGCCATAGGAAAATTAAACTGAAAGTGAGTTTCTATGCCCCATCCACTTAGTGTTTGCTGCCGGTTCACAATTCAGTCTATGTTGTATTCAATTTTCTCATTCTTTTTCCTTCCAACAGCACTCAGTGACCTCGAACAACAGGGCTATGGATTAATTCTCACTGGATTTCTCCTTTACGCCAGATAAGCATTTGAGGGCTTAGGGTTGGTTGGGTGGGATGTTGGGATTCAGTCAATGACTATTGCACAGCTGGACTGCCACTGGACTGAAAGGGAGGTGCCAAAGAATCTGTAAAGTGAAGAATTGATAGTGATCATAGTGCTAAAGTTTCTGTTATAAATAGCCTTTTAGAGATAATTACTGTTGTGTTAATAATTGCTATTTTCCAATGCATTGTGTGGATTTAATGTATTCCAGATTGACTGGTTAAACAGAATGGAAAGAAATAAATACTGAAATTGAACATGATTGTACTTTTACATGTTAATTGATATGACTATTCCAACTTTGGTAAATAAAATTCTGTATTTTATGTCTGTTCTCTGTCCTCTGATTTACGGGAACAGTAAAAGGCCTATAACACCCTAAATATTGAGGTTTTGTGGTCACTTTTAAGTGGGGACCCATGAGTGGAAAAAGTGTTAGTTACCTCACTGATTTTATTGTCGTGTAGGAGCCCTGATAAGAGGATATGAAGGAACCTAAGAAAGGTGTAACATTGGCAGACCAATGGTTGTGTCCAGAAATTTGTCAAAAACACAGCACCCAAGCATCAATCAGAATGTGCGTTATTTAGGTTGAAGAACATAATCAGAAGATGAAAAGTTTGTATGGATATTGTCATGGCATGAAGGTTCTCACCTCCCAATTTCAGCAGTTTGATCAATGGAAAGGGTCAGTGTTTACTAAAACCCTGGTAGCCACAATGTGATTTCGCAAGAGCCAGCTCTGCGTGTCATAACCTAACTGGCTAAAGGCCACGTGCTTTTCTAATGTAGTATGATAAGCAAATGTATCTAACTGTAACAAATACTCACCTGGTAGGGATCTTTTTCAGCATCGCTCTGAATCTAAACTAGGGACTCTGCGTTTTCAGCAGTAGGCGTGCCAGAATCGTGTCTTCCTCTTTGTGAGGTAGCCAGACCGGTAGACAAGCAGTCTAGCATGGCGGCAGTTCGCAGCTTACGAGTGTCCGTCAAGCCAGAAAGCGCCTCGGAATCAGATACAGAATCGGACTCGGACAGAGATGCTCGGGACCCAGAGCCCATGGAGGTAGAGGAGGGAGAGGAGCAACTAGAGACCATTCCTGTTCAGTGCTCTCTCAAGGAACTGTTGCCGGTGAGTTGATAAATGAGCTTGCTAACTAACTAGCTAGCGTTAGTTCAACCAGTGTTAGCTTTGTATTAGCCAGGCCGCGCCATCCACCAACCACTAGCACACCATCTGACACAATTAAAGGACATTGTAGGGCCAACACCAATAGATTATCATATCTCGTATGGCAATCCCAACAAACGTTCAAGGATATAGCATCATGCCGCATACTTTATACTGCTCGGTCGTTTGAAAAATAATCTGAACAGACAACGTTAACAAGATAGACTTTGCTATTATGGCTAATTAGCCTAAGCTAGCGCATGCTAACTTGTAGCTACGATTTAACCATTTTAACATTGAAAACAAACAGTGCTTGAAGGTGAAACTACATGTGTTTAGTTTTTTTGTTGCTGCCTGCGCTATAACCAGTTATAACTTAAGTACGAGAACTGTAGCAAATGTAGTGCTCTGTGTAGCGTATCTAAGTGAGGGTTCATTGCAACTTAAATCTTTGTTTGAAACTGTTAACACGTTGGCTACAACATTAGTTTACTTTTTGGACAGCTGAACATTACTTTCCGCTAGCTACTTAGTGACTTAAATTGCAAAAACTGCAAAATATTCAACAGTGCTAACATAACTGATAGATTATGTTAAACCAGATCACATTATTGTTAGCTAAGATAATAGTCTCTTTCTGGTAGTTAACGTCAGGGGTAACTTTTGTAAGAGCAATTTCAACAAATCCAGTTGCTTACAGTAACTTGTAGGCCTATGTGAAGTAACTTTAAGTTGTGACATGTAATATGA
The DNA here is from genome assembly GCA_027481765.1 of Tenualosa thibaudeaui. Lineage (NCBI taxonomy): Eukaryota > Metazoa > Chordata > Actinopteri > Clupeiformes > Clupeidae > Tenualosa > Tenualosa thibaudeaui. The sequence continues at coordinate 23,795,325 of JAIFZK010000009.1, read as the reverse complement.
TCCTATTTGATGTTCTGCGCTGATCAGTCACTGGACTTCTGTTACAATGTTACTTAATGTTACCCATGACACACTAACAAAACGAAGGCAATCACCTAACCGTCTCCACAGGGCTTCCACAGTGGTCACATTTTGAAAGCCGGTTTGGCGAGCTGATACAGGACAGGAGTTGTACATCTTTGTTACTGAGATCTTGTAATATTATTGCTGTCATGCTTCTGCAGGATACCAGCCGAAGGTATGAAAATAAGTCTGGCACTTTCATCACAGGGATAGATGTCACTTCAAAGGTGAGAAACTTACTTAACTTTCCATATGCTATGGAATGTTATGTGTGATTAGTCTTGCTGTGAATCTCAGTCTATCTGGATGTGATTTGAGAGAGGTGTTGGGTCAAGTGATAATCAGTACATTAACATTAAAGAAACATCTTTTGACAACACTGTATGATTTGTAGGAGGCAGTGGAGAAGAAGGAGAAGAGAGCAAGGCGCTTCCATTTCCGAGCTGATGTTAATGTGGCTCAGAGAAATGTTGTTCTGGACAAGGAGCTGTTGAAGAAAGGTACATGTCTTTGATGGTTCTAGATTGTAATGTGAAGATTGAATGAGAAGGCTGCGCAGTCATTTTACTCCGGCATGGTGGAGCAGCGGTTATGTTGCCTGTCTGACAATCGGACGACCTGTGTTCGATTCCTGTACCCGATGCTGTGAGTCTGTTGCTTTGGATAAAAGTGTCTGCTAAATACTAGTTATTTTAAACTTTTAACTTCACGCAGATTTCAAATGGTTTTATTCCTAAGACTTTAAGGGTTGTCCCTCAGTATGAGTGACACTGGCACAAAGGGTTCTTTTATCTTGTGTTTGCTATTGACACAACACTGATAGTGTGCTTTAAGTCTAGTTTCAATTGTACAGCTGCTGATGTGATTCAAATGGTATTAGTTAGTGTTTCCCTCATTTTACTTTCTCCCCTTTTCCCTACAGCTATTCCAAAAATTCGTTTGGAGGCTTTGTTTCTATGTGGGGTGGACGATATGAGTACCAAAGACATATTTGGATTTTTTAAGGAATATCCTCCAGCCCATATTGAATGGATCGATGACGCATCCTGTGAGTGATTCATCTATATGACTGTACTTTTCTTAATGCCATTTTTGAAGTGAGGCATTACAGAATGGTAATTAAAAAACACAATTGCCTGATGCAGTCAGTACTGGCAATAATTTAAGCATTGAAATATCCATAATTGTTCCCCAGGCAATGTTGTGTGGCTTGATGATGTCACATCTAGCCGGGTCCTTCTCAATATGAGCTACATGCCTGACCCAGAAGACACGGCAAACAGCTCATCAAAACCCAGTGACTCGCAGGACCATAAAGGTGCGTTGGAGCCAAGGGCTCTTCCACATAAATGTTTCAATGAATACATAGTGTTGCTTATTTTGCATGTCTTTAAGGCCGAGGTGTATGTGGTGTGGGGTGTGTAAAAGAATGCCGCTACACATGCCTGCATTTATCATTTTGCATAACAGGCTGTGTAAATTCTGACTTATCTACACTATAAAAAATTATATACAATATATATATATATATATATATATATATATATATATATATATATATATATATAAAATAGCAAGATGATGCAGGAAATATTCCCACAAAACCTGAATTTGTTCCTTTCTCGTGTATCTGTTTAGCTCGACGTAGGCGTGAGTCAGATGATGAGGATGATGATGATGATGTGGAGGAAGGTGAAGTGGTTGACGAGCAGGAGACTGTGAAAGCAGATAAGAGCAGTGAGGGCAGCGATGGAAAGGCCAGCGACAGTGAGGAGGAGGCCGAGAAGAAACAAGAGCCAGTGAATCCAGAGGTAAATAGACCAACTGTGTGTGTGTGTGTGTGTGTGAGTGTGTGTGTGTGTGTGTGAGTGAGTGAGTTAAAGAGAGAGCATGTTCCCAGTTGGATGTATCTTAAGTTTCCTACCAGAAAGAAAGTCTAAGATCCATGAAGTGATTTTCATATTAACTGAGGATCTCTGCTGAATCTTATCAGTCCAGTCATTGTAAGGTTAAACTGTGACGAGGCGAATCCCCAAATGAGATTTACAGCACATTATTTTTTACATAAGTCATACAACAGCTGGTCTTCTGTTCTGAGACACTGGAGATTTATGTATTGGCAGTGGCACCCAGACATAGCTTCGTATTTGTCACATTTCATGCATATTTGCCTTAAAAAGGGTTCCAAAATGTGGTTGTTGTGGTGATGAACACTTATTACCACTGAGTTTTAAGGTGTTAGTTATTTAAAAACTTAACTGTCTGAGGTTCTGTCCCCATGGTGATGCAATTTTAAAGAGAGGTTTTAAGTATGCTTTCCCTTCGTTTCTAACATTTTGAGATTTCTGGTCAAACTCAAGAACAAAAAGATGTTGTCATTGTGATGGTGTTGCAAGTTAAAGCTTTTAAGTGTACAAGAATGGAACCACTTGATGAGGCAATTCCTAGGTCGTATATTTTCAGTATCAGCGTGGCAGTTTGGGCAAATTTCCTCTTAAGTCAGTTTGCCCTTCTTAAGGCATGGCTAGGCAGTTTATGTATGTTTCATACACAAATTTTATTCAGTGTGCTGCACAACAGTAAAAGCAAAGTGCAGTGTTGAGGTTGTAACCAAGATGATTATTATTTGAACACGGGTTTAAGATTGACTTGATAACTGTAATGATATGTTTCTGGATTCAGTGAGAGAAACACAGGCTTTGACAATGTAATATGAAGTTCCCAAATTTCTTTCACACACACAAATCGGCTCTCATTACACGCACCCCACAGTGTCCAACAAACTCAGTTTGTCGTTGTCCCAAACACAATGCGGCCACGTCTTGTGCGGCCCGCGCTTGTAACTCATGCTATTGTGCCACGTCTCTGGGCACCAAATATAACTAACCATGAAAAGACTTGGGGCTCATGTTTATAACCTGAGATGGATTGTGTCGCTCTGGTGTTGCTAACAGATAACATCTTTGTATGAATGGAACAAATTGGCTGATAACAGTGGTGTCAGATGATCAAAAACATTTTATGCTCATTGCCACTGAGAGCCAATATGGTGGAGGCTTTGGAGGGCAAAGGTCAGAGAGAAGAAAGTGGAATTATTGGATTGGGACTGTCATCATAGTTTTCAGAAGCTCCCATTTTGTCTTCCCTCTGTGTATAAGGGTTGCCTATCTTTGAACCCGTTTTCCCTTGTGTCTGTGTTTTGAAAACAATAGCTGTGGAGGAACAAGGCTGGAATGTTTGAAATCCTCAGAATTGTTGTAATCATTCAGTCAGTTGTGTCCATTTTAAGGCAACTGTTTAATGTATGCTTTTTTCCTTTTTGTCACAGACAGATGTGCTCTCTCAAGCTGAAAGTGATTCCATTTTGCGTAATGACTTGCGTCCTACAAGCAAAGGCTTTAAAGGAAATGAACTGTTTTTAAGGTTTGCTACTCAAGGTAAGAAATGTCACATTTGTAAATAGCATACATTGGGGGGGGGATGTCACATTTGTAAATATCATGCACCGGGGGGGGAGGTGGAGGGCATTGGTATCTTCCGTGATTTTTTTTTTTATTATTATTGGTCAACTGGTGGTGTTATTTGCACAGGAACAGGGATAATTGCTGAATCCCGATGTTCCCCCCAACACCGTGTCTTGACTGCAAGGGAGCACCCAAGTGGGGGGGGGGGTATTGGGATTCCGCAGTAGACCTGCCCTGAGCCTAAATGGATGTTCCTTATACCATTAGACTACCCTAAAATAGTCATGAGTCCATGAGTCTCATCTTGAATGAAATGATTCTGTCTGTGATCAGATGACAAGAAAGAACTTGGAGCTGCCAGGCGGAGCAGGTATTACATGAAGTACGGCAACCCAAACTATGGTGGCATGAAAGGCATTCTTAGTAATTCTTGGTAAGTTTTTTGAGCAAGATACACTACTTTGTCACAAAAACAAATAAAAGAATACCATTGCAGAATTTAGTCATTCTTTATCATGCAGTTTGTGAAAGGGTTTTTGCAACACTTTTAGCAATACATGGAGCACTAGATTCAGTGCACTCACATTGCTGGCAGTTTTTAGAGCTTTAGAACAGGACTTTGCTGTGGATTGAGGTCTAAACTTTTTATATTTTTATACTTTTATATTTAAATATAATTCTTTTAATAAATACCAAAGGCTTCAGAAGGCTTTTTTGCTTTGGCTCAAGGTCCCTCTGCACTTTTTCATACTTATAGGAAGCGCAGATACCACAACAGAAGAATACAGAGAGATGTTCTGAAGACCAAAAAACCCCTCATAGGGGATAGCATGGGACATACACCACCCTATACACACCGACACTCTGGTAAGAAGAATCCTGAATACAGCGACTGTCTGTTCAATAGCCTGTCGGAAACATTTATGTGGCTACTGTCATTATCACCAACTGTGCCACCAACTGTGCCCTCAAGGTACTGAGTTTCATCACCAACTCTGTTTCTCTTCTCTGCAGCTGACCTGGTGAATTTACCAGAGGAGCCCATAGAAGAGGAGGAAGAGGAAGAAGAGGAAGGTGAGGTGGACATGGATGCAGACGATCGCGTAGTGGAGTACCGGATGGAGCGTGAGCGGAACCTGCGCATCACAGGGCTGGGGGGCTCACGTGATCGCCCCGACGGCCCCCCCTCCAACGCCTCGTCTGACTCGGACGAGATGGACTATGACCTGGAGCTGAAGATGATCTCCACGCCATCGCCTAAGAAGAGCATGAAGATGACCATGTATGCAGATGAAGTGGAGGCCAACCTGAAGATCTTGCGGTAAGTGGGTGCTGCTCTTCTCCCACTACATTTTTCATTTGACTCATGACAAAACCTGCAATGTGCTTTGTCATGGTTAATCTGAAGAAAGAGGGGAGGAATGTAATGTAATGTAGAGTAGCCTGATAGTTTATACATACATGTTTACTGTTCCCTCCTGCTTGTTTTGTAGACAATCCAGTTCTGGCAGTAGTGGACGGAACAGAGCTTGGAGCGGAACAGGAAACAGGACCAAATCCTCGGGAGAGAAGGTGACTGACGTCCGACAGCTTCTGGAGGAGAAGAGACAGCAGCAGAGACCTGCAACCTCAAGCGGCAAGACAGGTATTCTTGTGATCTTTATGTGCAGTCAGTCAGACAGGTGTGAAAAAAAATTATTATATGTGATGCAAAAAGACAAATTAAGAGGAGTCTTTCCCAACTTTCCTATGGGTATTGTGATCCCAGTGGGGTGTTGCTTTGCAAGTATTTGTTCTGCTTGTTGCAGCCATAAATGGCTGAATTTGATGTGAATTCTCAAAGCTGTTGTCTTCATCACCAGACATGAGACAAAGGCTGGGAAAGAGGCGACATTCCCCAGATCCCCGCCGCTCTGTGTCGCCACCTCCTAGAAGCCTGTCTCCTCGCCGTGAGCCTCTGTCAGATGTGCACAGCCGACTAGGGGTGGCCAAATACGACTCCCGAAACCAGTACCATGAGTCGGGTAAAGACAAGAAAAGTGGTACGTTCTCAGTTTGCTTTTCCTGTCATGTTGCCTCTTTTCAGTCAGTCTCCTGTGAACATACTTCTCTGGGTTGGATTGGTAAAGTAATACAGATAGCAGTGTATTTTTTTATTTTTATTTTTTTTTAGTTTTATTTCAAGGTATAACATAAATAACTAGATGCATTTTAGAATGATACAGCGAACAAAAAATCTTGGCACAATGCACAATAACCCAGATAGCAGTATATTTCTGAACTAACTACATAGTGTCATTGTCATACTACACCATACAAAATCGTCCAGGTGCGTTTGTATTTGACAGAAATTTTTAAGCTTTGCTCCTTGTTTGAGTCCATACATTTTCTTGCCTGTTCTCCTCCCTTAAAGGAGGCCTTTGGAGTCGACTGGGCCCCTCTCAAGATGGTGACCCAAGATCAAGGGCTCAGTCCAAGAGAGGAACCTCCTCCAGTGTGCCCACCGCCCATCGGCAAAGCCGTCGGGAATCCGGCGAAGAAGAAGAGGAAGAGGACGACTCTCGTCTGCAGAAGATGTGGGGCGCCATGATCAAGGAGAAAGAGCAGCAGTCCAACCGGATGAAGAAGAGCCGGCTGGACAACCTGCCCTCGCTGCAAATTGAGATCAGCCGAGACAGCAGCAATGGCTCGGACAGTGACTCTTGACTCTGTTCTTATGCGTGTGTGTGTGTGGGGCGTTTTACTCTTCATCTCAGAAGAGGCTTGGATTGTGCTCTGAAAAGGACAATGTAATTTATCAGAATGCCATTTTAACTGCCTGTGCAGGTCGTATTACATACCATGGGGACCTACAGCTCTAACTTTTTTTTGTGTATGTGTGTATTATAAACAGATAGTTGAGTCATAATTGGGGATCAAAGTGTGGTTAGCAGCCTGACATTGGTTTAAATGTCATAATCCTGTTGACCTGTAACATACTATGAAATGTATTTTGATTTCCTTTTTTTGTATGAGTCCCATTTTCTCCAACTCTCTTATCATGCTCTTAAAGAGCTCATGACTCATCGGTGCATTTATGACAGTGGTGCCAGACAGTAAAGACAATGAGTTAATATTGTGATATTGTTTTGTTTTTATCTGGCTGTATAGTCAGCCCAGTATTTGTTTGCTTACATCGAGTCCGACATTACATTGAGCCTGTGGTATTGTCACTTATGGCTTTGATTTCTGTGTAAAAAGTAAAAAAAAAAAAAACAAACAAACAAAAAAAAAACAACCAACATACAAAACAATAGTAATAATTTATCCAAATGCCTCTATGGCTCTGGCACCACCTAGTGGGTTCCTGAGCTTCAACTTTTTGTATTCTTGCAGGCAGTCACTGAGTCTAGGGTGGAACTTGGACTGGTTGTCAGATTGAAGTGATGGATGAGCCAGTTTGGATGACCCAACCCACCCCCAAATCTGTGTTTTCTTGAATAATTTTTTGTATTATTCTGAAGTCCACTCCTGACAACTTGTTTTGCTGCTGATAAAGAATTCAAAAAAGAACAGTTGTCTCAACTTGTTTTCTTTGAGGTTTGTTTAAAAGTCTGCTTGAGTTCCAATTTTCCCTCTAAGAACAAACATAATGAAGGTATATTCAGGTCAGTTGATTTTTCTATTATTATTATTCATTTATTTTCAATTTGCATGTTTAGGCCTAACTTCACACCAACTGTTCCAACGAGAACCTGTTGTATAGGGTCAGGTGAAGTAAACTGCTACTTTCAAATGCACAGGCAAATTTTTTATTTAGCTGTCATGTTGTGGTATAAAAAAGAACATGTGTTTTAGCAGATGCTTTAGGGTGAAGTGGGGGAGAACTGAACCTTTCAAATCTTTGGTCTACCCTCTGTCATGACCTCCCTTTACAACCAATTGTACTTGGACTTGCAGCATATACTTATCTCCATTAAACTGGATTTTGGTCCCATTAAACAGCAAAGTGGTTTGTATCCCCTACAAATATATATGAGGACCATCACGCAAGAGTTTACTCTCTTAATGGGATGTAACATTTAAATATTGATCTTGAATATTGAAACACTTTTTTTTTTTTTTTAAGAAGCGCACCTTGGGGACGTATAACGCAGTCGACGTCGCTTGAGAAAAACGTCATCCGCAATTCTTATATTAGCTTGGTGCATGACTGTTCAATCTCTCCACTCAATGCATCTCATGGTAGCGTGTGTGTGAAATTGTTTGGTTATAGTTGTACTTCTGATCTTTACAGGAGATGGCTTCAAAGCAATGACTGAGTTTATTGAGCTGTTTTTCTATAGCGTTTACCCACGATTCAATGTATGTAGGAACTTGACCGTCAAGTCGTTTTCCTTAAAATAGCCAGAGACGGGTTCTAAAGTATCTTTGATATGGCTAACGAGTGCTAAGCACGTGGTGGTGCATCGGGGTGTCGCAGCCTGCAACAGGTAAGTGTGGACATTCTCGTTGCATTTCAGACCGGCCATCCATTCATTATTATATTGTGAAGGTATTTTGACCACATTATGTGTCCATGTTGTCTATGAGTTGTCTAAGTGTGCATTTTCTACATTCACGATGAAGAAAACTTCGAATAGGAAGTGCCGTCTTATGCGACAACTGACGATTTCGTTGTTCAGAGTGATGCTCATGTCCCATTAATTGGTGTTGTAACAATTAGTGACATCTTGTTCAACTGTCACTTGCTAACGTTGTCATATGTTTGATTTTGTTGCAGTTGAGGCCCGGTCCTACACGTGGCGCATACATTCTTCGAAGGTATGCAAGTCCCCAGTTTCAACATATGCTTTGTCTGTTTGAATCTATTCGTCGCTGCATGTAATGATGATACCTTAACTGAATAGCTGGAATTACCGTCAGATTTTCAGTGGTGATTGTCAGGTTCCTGAATGCTCTTGATTGCTTTTTTTATTTAGCTTTAAGTGTTTGATATTCAAACATGAAGTATTTTTCCCCCTCCAGTTTATTCGTGTATGTTGCGACAAGATGCATGGCATCAACATTTAAAGGTGAGTTCACCCTGTTTTACTTCATCAGTGAAACAACCTTAAAATAGCTGGAATTACCATCTGACTGCTCAGTGGTTTTCTGAACAAGCAATTAATTTTTTTCCCCCTCTCCCCCTTCATCCGTTTTGTTCAAATCCTCTTGGTTTTTGACTAATACTAAGCTGTTTCTGAATTGATTGTTGTAGGGGGCCTTGGAATCCAGAGGTGAGAAACTGGTGAGTTGCTCTTTTTTCTTCAGCTTTATTAGACTTACTTCATGATGAAATCTAAACTGAAAAAGCTGGAATTACCGTCAGATTGTTCAGTGGTGATCATCGGTTTTCTGAACAAGTAACACGCAAGGGTTGTGTTTTTACAAATCCAGCTTTTTTTGGGTGACTAATACTATGTCTTTGAATTGATTGTAGGAGGTGGGCTTTGTGTCCAGGAGTCATAAACTGGTGAGTTGCTTTTTTGTTTCAGCTATTATTTGATCTATTTCATGATGAAATCTAAACTGAAAAAGCTGGAATTACCGTCAGATTGTTCAGTGGTGATCCTCGGTTTTCTGAAAGGGTATTTTAGTAGTTCTTGCCCGCCTTTTCCTTGGCCATTTCACCCACTGTTGCCTTTTTTCTTTACAGGGAAAGGTGCGTCTTGGTGTTTCCTGTGTTTGTTTGTGCAATTGTGAATGATTGGAATGTAATAAATTGTGAATAAAAGAACCGAGTCTTAGTTTATTTGTATCATAACATTATCTAACGACTAATTGGACGATTAGTCTAACGATTATTTTTATGATCAATTAAACACCTTAATGCATCTCAAACACCAATCAGAAACTAATTTGGCTCTTTATACAGTTTGTTCGTGCTGGGTTAGCAGCAGCTAGATGGTTGTGTTCTGCAGCCGTAAGCTAGCTACCATTCTAGCCAACATTAAATGCTAACAAACGTAACTAATACACAGATGCCTACCCGCTAATAGCTAGCTAACATTAACTACTAACCAAACTGCACGGACAGTTAAGATAACTAACACTACGGAAGTGCACAAACTGCACAACACGCTACACAAACGTTAAATTAATTTACCCAAAGGTAGTACTTATTGTCCCCGCTACACGAGACAAGGGGGTGCCTCAGCTTCAAGTGTTCCAGCATGGTTGTTGTGCTGGTGTGGTATGCCAGTTCGATGTAGCAAAGACTGCAAATGACAATTCCCTTACGTTTCGGACCAACTTTAAAGTACTCCCATACCCTTTAAGAGTTTGGGCGAGCTGTTTTTGGGGGGCTTTTGAAGGGCTTTGTTGTGTATGTCGTGATGAGGTCGCTGTTTCGGTCTCCACCGTTCAAATAAGTTTGTTATGCGTCGACTACAAAATATGACGTCGTCGATATTTTGAAGTCGAGGCCTACTGGCTATAGAACATCTCAAATCTACACTCTTAGGTTGGTCTGAAAAGAGCAAGTTGGATCTACTAGAATGCGATTTAAAACCTATTGAGACCAGTTTGAAATCTGATTTTGTCTCTTACGTCTCCACTGCCACTGCCGACAATGTAAATCGCAAAGTAGTCGGCCGATAACATCACAGTGATCCTGTGTCTTCAGAGATTGGCGTTTTTTGACCATTGTTCTACACTTCCGTTTCATACAGAGGGTCTCGACATTTGGTAGTGAGATTCGATTGCTTGCTTGAGGTGTTTAAGTTTAAAAAGTTCGGATCCGCCCCTGACTGGCATTCTAGCTCTGCATTCTCAACACCTCCCTATGTACGATGATTGGACAGGTTAAAATGCCTCCTGAGGCGAGGACAATGGGATGAAATCCAGACTAGCACTGGAGGGAGGTAAGCAGAAGTGCTAGGAAGACATGGCCAGGCTTGCTGAGCTAAGACGTCTTGTGTATCTACTGCTTCCATCCTCCTCTAGGTTTTTAGATGGCAGGTTGTATCAAATTCCACCTCGGTGATGTTTGTTCTGATACACAAGTGAGCCAGTTCTGGGGGATATACTATGGTGCTAAACTGGGTAACCGCTGATCTAAAAACATGTAACTTCAGAATCAACTGATGCTCAGTGGACGGTTCTTTTAGAGATCAGTGGTGACTCCCAAAGCTACCCAGGGTAACTGGTAATTTGCTTCGTAGTACAGGCCCCTGTGAAATCTGAGGTATAAGAGTCTTCAGTCTTGTATAATTCCAGCGGTAAAGTCACTAATGTCCAAGGGACAGACTTCAATTTTTCTGTTTAGCTTGGCTCTCGAGACGGGTGATCTGTCCTGTCTTGTTCTAGTTCTCAGTTTGGCATGTGCCCCCTCTACTGTCCGTTTAAAGTATTATCTCTCGGGACTATAATAGCTAATGCATGTCGGTCCCACCCACCCCGGAAAAAGATTGTCGCGCACAGTTTTATTGGCTGTGACATCGTATGTGGAATCAGGCGCTTGTGTTGTGCTCTATGGTTGCGCTGCCGGATGATAGACATCGTAAAAGAAGAGTGAACGAAGTGAGCGTTTTTATTTTTTGTCGTCGGGCTGATTAAACGACCTGTATTTCACAGCGGTCATCGGTTTCTAGACATTCAGAGCTGGCGACCGATGCGTGGACCTGATGACTGAACCCGCTCAGACCATCATCGCTAACATTAGTCTAAGCCTGAGCTGACTGCCCACTTTCCTCCTATATCACGATCAACAATGAAGCCCAGGTTTCATATATATTTGCAGATATTAACGTCTATTTATGTTCTTGGAGACTCAGGTTTTGCGCAACTTGATGGCACACCACCATCCAAAATTGGTGAGCATGCCTGAGGTTCACGCGATGCTAACTGGTTACGACTAACTCATAGATACCAAAACGTGCAGTTCCTTGTTTCAAAAACTGTTGTAAGGTTCACTTAGTTGCAATGTCGAATGCTGTTTCATAATGTATACATATATATTCATGTAATTTTTTCATACGCACTTGAATCTGTCAAGCTTGTAGTTATGTTAGACAGGTGATGTGACCAAGACCCTTGGCAGCGAATCCTACTTTCCATGTTATATCCAAACTTTTGACACCCTGATATTCTCCTTCATGCTTGTGGCTTTAGCGGTAGTCGGGGCTGGAATTGGAGGTACAGCCACAGCTCATTTCTTACGGCAGCACTTCGGGCCAGAGGTACGCATTGATGTGTTTGAAAAAGGAACTGTCGGCGGTCGGTTGGCAACAGTCACTGTTAATCACCACGACTATGAGTCCGGGGGATCCATCATCCATTCTCTCAATCTGCACATGCAGGACTTCGTTAAACAACTTGGTATGATCATGCATTTGACTAATCAGTGGTGTAACCTGTGTCTTACCTCTTAAATCAAGAAAATCATGCGATTATCTTAGATTGTTTAGTTAGTAAATGAGGAAACAAGGAACGCCTTTCTACTGTTCTTGTTTTATTTGAGGGATTGAGCAATCCACATTTGTTTTCCGGGGTGGTACACTAGCATTCACAATGACTGAACATACAGTACTCCTTACCAAACTGGGTTACGAGATAAGAGTGTTTAGCAGTGTAGTTGACTTCCCGGTGGACTGTATAGTTTTATCAAAACCAGGAGGACTACATGTGTTTTTGAGGTTTTCAGTTTTGAGTTGCCATTGATGTCAATACGACTCTCACCAGGGCTGAAGTACAGGAGGAATGTGGCAGGGAAAACGGCTGTCTTCAACGGCCAGGAGTTCATCTTGGAGGAGACAGACTGGTACCTCCTTGACCTCTTCCGTCTTTGGTGGCGCTATGGGATCAGCTTCATACGCCTGCAGATGTGGGTGGAGGAGATCATGGAGAAGTTCATGAGGTGAGTGGAGAATGAGTGTGCCTCTGGGGGAGTCAGGAGGGCACAGAAATAAGACAATCCAGTGACAGAAGCAGTCAGACATCCTGCCACATCTCCCTCCCTCCCCCAATCTCATCAAATGACAATCGATAGTTACTGAATCTGATACTCTCTCTCTCTCTCTCACTCTCTCTCTCTTTCATGCATACACATTCAGGCACACAAAGACACATGTATACATTTTCCTAACTCAGTGCTTCATCTAGTTATCTCATCTCACTCTCTCTTTGTTTTGCACACTCTTCACAGGATCTATAAATACCAGGCCCATGGCTATGCCTTCAGTTCAGTGGAGGAGCTGCTGACCTCTCTGGGAGGCTCAGGGTTCCACAACATGACCCAGAGACCTCTGTCTGAGTCACTTCTGGAGCTTGGTGTGTCTCAGCGCTTCATTGACGAGGTCATTGCCCCCATTATGAGGGTAAACTATGGTCAGAATGTCAGCATCCCTGCATTTGTTGGTAAGAAACATCAGGTAGTGGTACTCAGCAGAACTCTTCTTTGCAGAGACGTGCTATGGAGCTTGCATGCATACTTTAGCCTGATAAGCCAAATTATAACATCAAAACCGATACAACCGATAGACTGGGCTCAATCCTAGGGCGGGAATCAGCAGTTGTCTTTCAAACTGGATAGTGCTACGACCAATGAGCTACGTTGGCAAAACAGCAAATACGTCCTTCTTTGAAACAAATGACTTGAGTGCCTTTTTCTGCTCAACCGTCAATGAAAAGCCCAAGTCTACCTCCTCCAGTCGATGCCAAAGCCAATTCAAATGGCCGCTATTCTTTGGCCACTTAGTTGATTTACACAACCCTGTTGTTATCATGCTAAGCCCCCCCAACGAGAGTGTTGTGACCAAGTCTTGGTAAGACCAATGGTAGACCTACTAAGGCCCCAATGGTGCGTGGCTGGATGTACGCTGAGCAAAACCATATGCTACCGCTACGGTGCATTTAGATTTCTATGCTATGCATACTCAGCGCGGTGGTAGCGCAGTGGCTAGTGTACAAGTAACCTGAAAAGTTGTGGGTTTGAATCCCAGCTGCCACCGTTGTGCCCCTGAGCAAGGCACTTAACCCTAAGTTGTTCTAGGGGAGACTGGCCCTGAACAATTGATAGTAGACAAGTTGTAAGTCGCTTTGGATAAAAGTGTCTGCTAAATGCATAAATGTAAATGTACTCACACTCTCTGCTCTTTACACTCCATGTTCATATTTGAATATAAACCTCAAATGCCACATTTTGAACAAGACATCACTTTCAAGTGCTGTTAAAAATTGAGTTGTGTGCCATTACATTATTGTTTACTCTTTGATGAAACGTTTAGGGGTACAACTCAAAATTTCTAACTTGCCCATAAGAACATTAAGAAGAGAGATAAACAGCATTAGGTTAAATTAACTTTTGTATTACGAGTATATTTATATTATTTCGCTCAGAAGCTGCATATGTCCATTGAATTTGTCAGTACACTGTAGATCCAGGTGTCCTTCACAGGAAACAGTCCATAAGTTTACATGCACTGAGAAGTTGAGCTGTGAGACATCACTCCCCACTCACTCGCACACCACCATCAAGTTGATTTTATATTGGACAGCCAAGATATTGCTTCCTTCGATGCAGCCTACATTTTAATTTAATTTAATATGGATTTAATTGAGACAAATTCATGTCTAATTGACAGAAGAATCTAATAATAAAATTTTCTCTTAGTGCATGTAAATGGACTGAGTGTGAGCTTGAACTGTACACCTTTTGTAATTTCCTAGGGGCAGTATCTCTTGCAGGGGCACAGACCAATCTATGGGCAGTGGAAGGGGGGAATAAGATGGTCTGCTCAGGGCTGCTAAAGCTGGCCAAAGCAAATCTCATCCCTGCACAGGTCAATGCTATATCCCCGCAACTTGCAGGTATGCAACTTTATCACTTTTTACTGTTTACAGCCCTTGTAGACAGGACATGTGGTCATGGAGGTGGGTGCCATACACAGTAATAGGATGCAATATAAGGATACAACTGGTTACTGGGTGTAAAAAATGCAGTGAAATTGTGTGTGTTGTCAATACAGTTCTAACTGTAAGCTGCTGTAGAATTCTTTGGTATGTTTTCACTGACAAGTGGTGGGTAAATAGAATGTAGAATCTGAACTTATATTGTGTTGTATTGTATTGTATATTGTTGTTACAATTAGAATCTTGAAGTTATATAGTAGGCACTCCTTTCGGAGCCCTGCAAATATTATTTAGTACATTGACCCATGCATGCTTCAGTGTTGTCTTTGGGGTTTCCTTTGTATCTGATGTGATGTTTGAGTATACTATAACTGCACGATTTGGATCTGAAAAGTCTTTTGCTGTTTTCCTGAACTGAAGGAGAGTCCACTCAGTATCGCCTCAGTTACTCTACCCAGACAGAGAAGCTTGTGGAGCTGTATGACATCGTAGTGGTGGCCACCCCCCTCCAACCCAGCGTGGGCTCTGGAATCTCCTTTGAGGGTTTTGATTCTCCGCCTCCTGCCGTCGCTGGAGCCTATCACCACACTGTCGCCTCCATTGTCCACGGCTACCTAAACTGCTCCTACTTTGGCTACCCGGACCCCAAACTGTTCCCTTTCGCTAGCATCCTCACCACGGATACGCCCGATCTGTTCTTCAACAGCGTGGCCAACGTCTGCCCAGTGAACATCACTGTTGGCTTCCGACGCAAGCCTCCTCAGGAGGCTGCTGTCTATAAGGTGTTCTCGCAAGAGCCCTTGGGTAAGAAGGAGCTCAAGACGCTGTTTAAGTCCTACTACTCAGTACAAGTGACGGACTGGCAGGCCTACCCTCATTACTGGAGCACCCAGGAGCTCCCACCAATCATCTTGCACGACGGTCTCTATTACCTTAATGGCATTGAGTGGGCAGGCAGTGCTATGGAGATGAGCTCCGTGGCAGCAAAGAACATCGCCTTGCTTGCGTACCACCGTTGGAGCCGCCAGGTTGAGATGATTGACCAGAAGGACTTGATGCACAAAATCAAGACTGAACTGTAAAAACCTGTGTGTGTGTGTGTGTGTGTGTGTGTGTGTGTGCGTGCGTGCGCGCGCGCGTGCACAT
The DNA here is from genome assembly GCA_027481765.1 of Tenualosa thibaudeaui. Classification (NCBI taxonomy): domain Eukaryota; kingdom Metazoa; phylum Chordata; class Actinopteri; order Clupeiformes; family Clupeidae; genus Tenualosa; species Tenualosa thibaudeaui. The sequence continues at coordinate 23,779,780 of JAIFZK010000009.1, read as the reverse complement.
GTGTGTTGATTATTCAGAATGAAATATGGATGATGCGAATTACAGAATCTCCCAATAAGCTTAGGACAACAGCAGTGGTATTTCAGAGTCTCTTTGTTAATGTTCCTTTGACAAGATAAGTTTAACAGGCAGGCATGGTGTCATTTCTTTAAGTATTTCAACTGATGCCATTTCAGTAATGCAATATTTGGTTTACTACTAGACGTCAGATTATTTATTTACACTAGTATGATGTTCTGAGCTTTCTAAAAATGAATGCACATTTTTGAAGATGCCCTTGTTGCTGGACTATGTATTTGTTCTCAAGAAACTACTGGAATAAACATGTTTGTCTATTCTTTATCATTGGGAATAAGAACATCTATTCTTACAATATGGGCCCAGTTTATACAGAACAGATGGTATCTAGAGTAGCCTACTGAAGACTGCAGTTTGTTCAAGTGACTACTATGAATACCACAATATAACACTAAGAAACATACGACCTGAGCAGAGCGATTCATTTGTAAATTACTGAGGTTAATATAGAACAAAATAAACACAAACATTAGGCTACCTCACAGTAAATTAAAAGGGCTAAATGTTTTGAAACTGCGCCTCAAGTCAAGGGAGAATGAGAAAAGATCAAAATCCCAAACAAAATTTGTATTATCTGTGTGAGGTTTCATAGGCCTACTTCTAGAACATTATAGTCCATTTTGTATCCATACTCCCGATGTACTTCGCGGCAGCAAGAGCTCTGGCTGTTACTATAGGCTGTTACCGTCAGATCACTGACGTTTCATGAAATCAACCAGTATGACAAGTCATGTGACCTCGGTTCCTGATGTGTTCCAGAGTACGTAGTAAAAGTTGATTGTAAGTTAGGTTTAGTTATTTCACCGGTAGTTTACCCAGACAGTGATTGGATTTAACTAAAATATAGCCATGGCAGAACACAATTTTGCTATTCCGATGGCTGTTGTCACTCTCTTTTGGGGATTCGTAGGAGGAGTTGTGCCGTGGTTTATTCCTAAAGGCCCTAACCGTGGGTAAGTAACGTTAGCCTAACTCATGCTAACTAGCTTTATTGTTAACGCTGATCAACAGTGAGGAACGGTGTTAACTTTTCTGATGAGTGCTTGTGATGGTACAATTTGTATTAAATAAGACATTCCACTGAAATGAATGATACATGTATAGTTTCGATACACAACGATGTTTACGAGTCGGGGTGTTCAGTTCATGTCCGATAACTTTTCTAACTTGATTTCAACGTTAGCTTGTAGTAACTTTAACAGAGAACCTTTTCACTGAGGAAGACCAGATTCGTAAAACTTGAAATGTCTACTTGGCTAATGTATTGTCGCAGGACATGGTGTGTTATACCGACGTTTTCATGACCATAGCCTGTGATGCGTTTGTGCAATAATCCAATAAACGGAAAAAAGTTTCAGAAATCACTAAACATAATTAATAAACAAATACATTTCGCATACAGAAAAGTGATGTATGACCATAATGTATGACACACTTGTTGATGGCTTAGGCTAAGATACTTTGTTACATGGAACATATTCTGTTAAAACAGAAACAACCTTATTCCCATCATGTGATGCGTCGTGATCTGAGTAAGGTTCCACTGTCACTAGAATACAAACGTTTGTTCTTGTTACATTAATAAACCCTTTTTCCACAGGGTCATCGTTACTATGTTGATTCTGACTGCTATCTGCTGTTACTTGTTGTAAGTACAGATTTTATTCCGTGTTGAGACAATATATTTTTTTCGACCTTACAGTGCGTCCGAGTGATTTTCAAATGTGCCAACCACCGTGTCATTTACTTCAAATACATATCCTTTATAATTCTTCATCACACCTTATTAACCATCTAAAATTATAACTCTACTTCTCAGTCGTGTCCTTCATATACACTCCTCTATAAATTGAGGAAGTACATTCTATGTTTTCGGGCAGTAGGGGGCAGTGTGCAAATCATATGTTTTCCTGTTCTCATTTATTCAGTAGATCTTTTTGGCCAAAGCCTTGAATTTCTTCAACAGAAGGACCTTTGTCTCTCTTTCTCTCCCTGAAAAATGAAAGTGTAATTCACAAGAGGAACAACAAGCCTAAGAAATGTGTGTCTTCGTGTTGCTCTAAGGAGCTAGTTTTAGTGAAGTCCCAGCCAGCCAGCTCCATTTCACCACAGCCAGAGAATGAGAATTCATTTTGCTGGCCATGTTGCGAATTATTTTTGAATATTTGTAGCTATTTATTTGGAACACTTCAGCTTTTCACAAGGAGGCCTCTCAATAATAAACTATTTAGTTTGATTGCACTACAGGGTATAGCATTGCAAACACAAAAAGGCTCACAGTCTGAAGAGACTTTTGAAATCAGTGTGTAAATAGGAATAGCCTACTTGAGATGTTTCAGGACTAAATTTTCAGTTGTACATCTTACTGTTTCAAAAGAGGAACTTTTGCATGCCTTATACAAACAGGTGTGTTGGAGGTAACCCACAGTCTATAACTTTAAGACCATAAGTTGCTCATGTTGGAATGGGCAGTGTGAGGGAGTTTACATTTCTTACACCTTACAGTTTATTGCCAAAATGACAATGACTTTAGATGTCAGTCACGTGTAGGAAATGTTATTTGTTAATTACACACCTAAGACTCTCCTTTTTCTCCTCTTAAATGAGAACCCTGGTGTGATTCAGTCCATAGCCCTGTTGTTTGAGGTCTCTGAGTGCTGTCTGTAGGGAAAAGAATGAGGAAATGTGATTTGTAGATGGAATAGCGAACTGGCAGCTAGCATGAACTGAATAGGCCTGTGGGTTGGTTAACACCAGATTTCTCCTTTAAAATATATGATGCTGCAGAAATTTCATGTAATACTTCGGTCTCCTGTTATTCATTACAGAGGCACTGTCTTCTTACCTTTCAGGAGACACTTTTTATATATAAAAATAAGACACTTATGAGATCTGGGCAAGAGAGGAGAAATTATGTGTGAGAACAACTAATCAGTGATTATAAGTTTTAGTCAGTCAGCAATAGAGTAGGTTGTGTACTTCATGTTTTTCTTTAAGAAGAGCATCAGAATCAGGTGCCCCTGTTCCTCCAAAATTCTGGGTGATTTGTCCACAGTGTTGCTGTTTCCAGTGCTCAGATTTGTACTACTTAACTTATTGCAAAGATAAGTATTAGATAAATATTACAGAGCATTTTACCCTGATATATATATATATATATAGATATAATAATTATTAATAAGGACTTAGGAAAAGACAATGGAGAGAAACCAAATTCATTTACACTTATGCACTTACGCGTTCATTTACACTTACACACTTATGCAACGCAAGGAATTGTGGGGTGTTTCAGGCCTCCTTTGGCTTTATAGGGACTGCCAGGGTACACTATGCTACAAGAGGTTTGAAAGGAAGGACTGAAGCACCTTTCCTAAACATTTAGAGAATCAGAACGACCCTTACTGTTAAGTATTTTTTGGGGTCATTTCATTAGGATAAGAGCCTTCCTAAGCAACGAAGAGAAAAAGAGTGAAAGAGTGCAAGCCTCCTCAAAGTTCAAATATCTTATCTTGAAAAGTTAGCAAAAGTAAAGAATTGTTAATACGCCCTGATTGGTATCCACTCCAGAATTCCTTAGGTTCTTCATTGGCTAATGTTGTTGGCAAACTGGAGGGCAGCAATGCAAATCTCCTTGTTAGAGGCATTGTTTGTTTTTTTTTCTGTTTGAATATCCTTAGGTTACTTTCCACAGAACTATGTGTGTCATCAAGTTGTAAGTAATGAACTTGGAGGGAAGAAAGTGATTTTTGTTATGTATGCATTAATTAATTAATTTATTTACAATCAGTGGTTTTGTTTCCCTTTCCTCTGTAGTTGGCTGATTGCGATCCTGGCACAGCTGAATCCTCTGTTTGGACCGGCCTTGAGCAATGACACCATTTGGTATCTGCGTTATCACTGGCCTTAATCCACAGCTCACCACACCTCACAAGCAAACGATTTTCTCAGCACTTCACCATGAGGACCAAAACAAAACTCTATCCCCACCCATAATTGGAGCCTGCAACCGGATTCAGATTGCCTTTTGATACTTTGTGAAGGTTATTCAGTTCTATGGACCACTGAAATGGAAAGAGGACAGAGGCAACACTCTGCAACTCCCACAGTCTACTTTCAATTTAATGTGTTCTCACTGTTCTGCATAGAATACTTTTATCACTAGACAGACAGAAGAGGTAAAAATGCCTGGTCTCCACAAAGCATTATTCAGCCTTGTTTTTTTAGTTTAGGTTTTGTGTTTCTGCTGAGTAACCTCCTATTTAGTGAAAAGGTTGGCACGAGGCCCTGGAACGCAGGCGGATTCTAAGCAGCGGGTGCATTGCAGACTTCTCAAGATTGCCCAGGGCCTTGGACACAGGCCTGAGCTGACAGTCTTGGACCTTCCCACCAGAGTAGTCCAAGCCCCCACCCCACGTCTACTCTTGAGGCAGTTTGAATTGCTTTGGTGAGACCTCAGAGAGGTTGTAGATACTGTGCAAGAATTACTGGCCATAATTCCCTCTGTAAATATCAATTTCAGCTTGTCTGGTAAATTCGAGGTGACTGAGTGCACAGAGCAAATAATTTAATTTTAGTTCAGTTTGATATATGAATATCTTAGCCATAACCAGTGTGGCTGATATCAATGTGCCAATTCAGACTATGCTTGTCTGTCTTTTTTTGTTAGGGGGCAGGGCAGAGGGTTATGATTGAATAATTTTGGTGACATTATCCAGATTGACTCCCTTTGTTGTGTGTGTGTGTGTGTGTGTGCGTGCGTGCATGTATTTTGTCACCCTTTAACATTTAGGAAGATAAGTTACTACCAGTTCATCCAGTTTAGCTCTCATTTTTAAATATGGCACCAATCACCATAACCCAGTAAACCAGAAGGAACCATCAATGGCCTGCATCTAGTAGAATGTAATATATTGTTTAGTCATCAATGCCTTATGATGAGACTAAAAATTGTACTTAACGTTATTTGGTTTTACTGGTTACAGAGAGTGGAAGGTATAAGATATACAAACAGCAACATCTATGCTCTAAGCCTTAAAGCGATTGGTTATTTTCGAGCAGGACTTAGTCAAAAATGTGAAAAATTTCAAGTTGTGTAAACAAAGTAGTCATAACAATATTTATATAATGTAACCTCTTATTAACTATTATTAAATGATTGGCCCTGTATGTTGAAATGATTTAGATGAAATGCATGTGCATTGCCTCGGTCTTCAACCTTTTGCAAATTATGGTCACAATTATCTTTACCAAGTGTATAAAATGAACCCAAATGTATTGTTTTGGGTAAATTCCACAATTCGGCCGTGATTGGTCAAGAGAAAAGCACGTGAAAAAAGAGTCACGCGCTTTCCAGGAACCCGTCAGGAAGAAGATAAACAAAACAAACCAGAGAGGAAGACAGCGTGGACCCAGAAGAAATGACAGAAAGTTCGTTTAAAGACGGGGAAATACGGAGATAAACATTATAGAGTTAACTATATGGGTGTTATAAAGGTGAGTTCAGCGATATTATTAAGGTTTTACTTAAGTGTAGTCGATTTTTCTTCCCCAGATCTCTCAAAAAATAGTGTAATCTCTGGTTAGCTGCTGTGCTAAGTTGTTGTAGCTTGTTCGCTAACGGGTAGGTTAGCTTGCTCGCTACCACTGTTGAGGGGAGGGACGGAGGCCATAGTTATTCAGAAACAAGATTTCCGCGTTGAACCTGTGCATATTTAACGAATAATTTGCAGTGAAATCATCATGATTTGCACAGTAAGCCCCTTATCTGTTTGTTGTGTGTATGTTTTGACAGTTTTATGGTTGTTTTGACCGATGATGAGCAGTTTTAACATTGACCATGTTTTACACGATATCAGACGAAGCGCTAACTAGCAAACCTCAATTTTACAATTCCAATTTGCTTTATGATCGTTAACACCTCTAATATAGTTTACACCACGTAGTCACTGATTTATAGATCAATTGGTTTTGAATAAGCCTACTAGACACGTCAAGAAGACCTTGCTGTGAAACATGTTGTCTTGAATACAACAGCAACCATACATGGCCGCCCCTATCGATTATGAACTAGGTTAACGTTAACGTTAGGCTAATACTGACACAGAGTGAACTCCGGGACACAGTTCCGTCGAGCATAACATCTTAAACAGTATACAGATTTCAACCTAGCTGTAGTAGAGGATTTTACAAAGGAGGCCAGTATTCAGCTAGGTAAAGTAAATTTCCATGCATCAACAACTGTTCGATCCCGTGCTATTGAATGTCAAGGTAACCATGGCACAAACAATAAGTTACTGTATTTGAGTTTCCATTATTTGGTAGTATTAATAATACTACACTAGTTATATCATAACAGTGATATATCACGGCCACGTTTAGTTAATGGATTTATAGGTCAACTAAAGCAGCATTAACAGCTCCATAAGGGTACACGCCCCCACCTGTGTAATGCCAAGAGGGACGCTCGGGAAAGCAGAATGCAATGTTTTGTGCGGTTCTGTACAGCGAGTCACATGTTGGATATTTCTACAGGGTTCATACGGTTCTGAGTTTGTGAGATGAAAAACACGGTTTGATTTAAAGACTGTAACGTTACTTCAAGCAAGGCTGTTCCACCGTTTGTATATGTACAAGTCGTGTTTGTCATCGGCGGCCCCATTTAAGTGGGTATTTAAACCAACTGTGCATTTACTGATCATGTAATCCGTTTGCTGTCTTGGAAACGTGGGGTTACATTTGTTAGATTCATCTGTATAGTTACAGTATTATGTCCTCAGCCATTTATGTAACGTGATCGGGCCTTTTAATATTGTTTGTTGCTTGCTTGTTCAACCTATCGTGAAATAGGCAGGGTATTTATCGAAAATATCCCCTTTGATAGATAATCGTACTACCAATCATGCATTGAAGGAGGCGGGCTAACAGAAGAAGAGTGGCCAATGGCACATCGACTTTTCGTGGGCGTTGGCGCAAGTTGACAGTGGGTTCGGTTGAGATATTTGTTTGCCAAGAGGTCCATGTTGAGTTCAGGGTGTTTTCGTGTGTTAGTAGGTCAGATAAAGAAATCAGATTTTAATCGTTCACATTTTGCAGACGTTGAAGTAATAACAGCACGAATTCTGTTAATGTATGTGATTTGTTTAATTGTGTGCTGTCACTGTACCGCAAATTTCGAATAAACAACACGTTACTTGTCGGAGACGGTTGTTTGTAGAATAGATCAACCTAATTACCGAAGTGTTAAAGATGGAAGTGCAAATGGAAATGGCTTCTGGAAGGATCTCTCATTATTCTGTGTTAAAGCTGTGTTCATACCGAGCAAAAACACTCGACTGTATAGCATTGGTATAATATATGCAAGTAATCACCCATGCATTTAACACAGCTCTTGCACCAAGACTAAGCTTTGTGATTGGACATACAAAACCATCAGCTAGGCTATTTGCTCTACTTTGGAGCATTAACAAGTAAATAGTAAGTATTGGATAAGTTTGCAATAGCCTAGTAAATTGCAGTTAATATTTTGTTAATTATTGTTATTTAGAGAATTTTTGTTTAGGCTACACCCAAAAGAGTATAACTGTGTCAGTGTTTGTTAAGTGTAATAAAAACAACACATGCATATATGCTAGGAGATCTAAACATTTCAGTGATTACTATTACTCAAGCAGTCACTGCTATTGTTTGTCATGTAAATGAATTCATCCAAAATGTGCAAAGGCAGGAATCTTTTTGCATATCAGCCGGAAGGCAGACACCTGCTTGGCTGTTCCTGCCACTCACTGAAAACTCAAGAGAGAGAGCGAGTGAGCATGCCTGTTCATGTTGTCATGATCACAAAGCTGTGTTGCTGCTGAATTCAATGATTCAGTCATTAGACATGACCTGATATGCTTGAAAATTATTTGCTTGATTGCATATATTTTAAATGCAAAATCAGCAGCTCTCATTTTTCATACCAACATTGGTATCCTGTGTAACTGTAGAGCTGCTAGGGCTGATAGACCTGCAACACGGCTGCAGCCTCTGTTGGGCTTGCTGATGTGGACGTGGGACGCCTCCACATTGTTACATTGTTACTCGGCACAAAAACTGTAGAATCAGTAGAAGCGAAAGAAGATTGTTTGAAACTTTGCTGTGGTTTGCTGCTTTTTGTGTGATGTGAATGATGACTCGTAGTGTGGGTTAGCCTTACAGGTGGGACTACGCAAACTGTATACCTTTGTGTAGTCATTTATGTTCTAACACAAACAGCTGCCTCAAATGAGTGAACTTGAGTGAACTCTCTGTTTGTTTACCATAACTTCAAGGAGACTAGTTATTTATGTTTACTGAACTTCAACGATTATTGCAAGATAATCACAAGTTGAAAGAGGCTAGTTATGTTTACTAAGTGATTTTAGGCAATGTGTTGCCATTATGTTGCTCATTTTTCAAATAAGCTTTTAATTTTTCAAGCAAGCTTTACCTAGTCTTTTGTACAGTGTACATGACTATAAATTGTAATGACTAATAATGATATTTCCTCTATTCAAAGTGACCTATTTATACAGCAATGAGTCCAGTGCTCCAATAGGTAGGCTAAGTGTTCCTGGCTGGGTAAATATTAAGCTGTATTTGAGCACCCCCCCCTCCAGAGTTTGAACTACCCAGTATACAATAGGGAAGTATCTCATTTGGGGAAACTTGCACGACTGCAAAGGGAACTAAACGCTCCATTCATTCTCCTGCCAGAGCTGCAGAACTTAGCTGTAAGTTCCTTGGTTCTGTTTGTAGCCCCGTTGGTTCTTATTTGGGTTACATGTAAAGGTTTAGCAGCTAATGTACCCAGTCACAAGCTTTAGGCTTAAAAGTTAAAGTTGGTCCTGGGTTTGGCACATAATAATACTGTTAATAATAATAATAATAATAATAATAAACATCTCAGACAGAGACAGATTGGGGTGATTGATTAAACTGTGGTGTAATGACTGTAACCTGAGTTGTAGAGGTAGCCAAACACGGTTTCCGGCTGCTGTTGTTTTTCTCTCTCCATCCGTGTGATCTCATGTTGACTCTGGCGGCTCGTGTGTATTGATGCAGAAGCGCCACCTGATAATGGGCCTCGTCACATGGAAATAGTACGCCCATCCCATCCCACCCACCAACACACACAGACAGATCCTTCATACATACACATATTCTTCATTAGCATGATGCAATCACGCGTCACAAGACGAGCATGAAGTGGTCCTAGCTGCTGAACAGTTTGGCAGGTGTGCCACCCTCATCCAACCTGTCGGCTTTAAATAGTCTGATTCAGGCTAAACAGTGAAGTAGTGTATGTTTTGTCACAGTCGCAGAGCAAGTTTGCGACAGCAGAGAGAAGGCATGCTGGTTTGTGTTGTTTGGATAGACGCATCCATCTAGTCTGTAGTCCTTTGGGATGGAGCGATAGTGTCTAAGTTATCCAAGTTATTTCATTTGTTTGGATGAAGCCATAGCAGAGAGTACTGTGCTCAGGTACAAAGGCAGTTAAGAATCTGTGTTATGAATAGCCCCTATCTGCTCCTGGCCTTCCCCAGGGAGTCTGGAGATGAATTATGGCTTTATGCACTTGTCTCTGAGCTGTCGTGTGTGTGTGTGTGTGTGCGTGTGTGTGTGTGTGTGTCTTGGCATAGTTTAGGCTGACAGGTTTGGGAATTCAGCCTGTCCACAGCATGCAGCACGTTAAAGGGCTTTCCCTGCAATCACTTCCCAAATAACCACCGCAAGCACAGCTAACAGGTGGGGATGGTTGAGCAGGGCAGATAGCCAGATAGGCTAATGTCCCTCCTTTATCAATCCCTCCATCCTTTTCTCCCTTCCTCCTTTTCTCCCTCCCTCTCTCTCTCCAGATGCTTTGCTAGCTCCACTGACATTTAAGCTTCAAGTTCATAACTCTGACTTACTGACCTCTGGCACAGTTGTGGAGCTGTTGCAGGCAGGCTGCAGTGGAGAGTGAAAATGGTTAAAGAGTGCTGTAGCAAAGACTGGTATGAAAGAACGAGAGAGAGAGAGCATGAGAGAAAGAAGAAAACGAGTGTGAAAGACGGCGTGTTGTCTGGGTTTTTTGTTTGCCTCTGCTGTGGGTAGTGTATGCAAAGCCTGCTGCCGTGTGCAGAAGCTCAGCGGTGATAAGATGCTTATTTGACTTGAGACTGCACACCGGCAGGAAATGATGTCATCAGCCACAAGAGGAGCTGGATTGTTTTGCTGTTGCGCTGCAGCTGGCCAGCAGGGCTCTCTCTTGTTCTCTCTCTCTCTCTCTCTCTCTATTCTCTCTATTGCTGTCTTATCTTTCTTTCCCTCACAGACTCTTTCCTTCATGGCATATCACTACTGATTGGATATGTGTCGAGCGTTTTGTCGTTGCTATTTGGGTCCCTATTTTTTTGAGGCGATTCGGGTCCCTCTTAAGCAGCAGAGGGGAGAGAGGAGAGGGAACTGTGACTGTTACAAAAATAGCCCTGGTGTTCGTCTCTCTCCTCTCTCTCGCACTTTCGCTCTTGTTCTTTCTCTCGCTATGTCTCCGTCTCCCCCTCTGTCTGTCTGTCTCTCTACCTCCTTCTTGCCTGTCTCGCACCAGACGAACACACTGGCTCTCAGCGCTGTCCTTCCATGGATCTGACCGGGCTCTCCCTGCCGACCTCCGTAACTCTCTCTGACCACGGTTAAAGTGGTCAGGCTGAGGGAGGCCATCTTTATTATTTTTGCCCTTTTGTGCCGAGCAGGCTCTCTCGCTCAGTGGGGAATGTGGTGCTGTCTGTAAGGCTGTGAGGGTTCGTCCTAATTTAAATACACAGACGTTTTTGACAGGCAGTCGCCTCTCTCTCTGTCTGTCTGTTTTCCTCTCTTGCGGATTTACACAAGTCTCAGTTTGTGACTGACATGCTGTTTGTTTTTGTTTAGCTCGCTCGGATTCGTTTATCCGTCAGGTTTTGGTTTTTTTTGGGGGTCTTTTTTCCGCTGACATTCGTTTGGCCGCTCAAGTGGTAGGCTATCTCTGTCTGTGTGTGTGTGTGTGTGTGTGTGTCCCTCACTTGACATGTCATTTTGTGAGATTCTGTAGAGACATTGCTCACATTGCTCACCTCTCTAACCCCTTTTTCCCCTGTGTGTCTTGTTCTGTTCTGGGTTCGTTCCTGTCTCCAGCGACCAGACAGTGGAAGAGGACAACGCAGCCGTATCTAAATGAGCCGTTAGGCCTCCGGATTAGACGAGCCGACACACACACACACACACACAAACACAAAAAAGGACTTTGCTTACCACCCAGAGACCAATTTTCTGCAGGAGTTTTTTTTTCGCCAAAAAGAAGGAGAAAGGAAGGGCAAAAACAAAGAAGCCAAAGGGAGCGGGTGACGAGAGGCGGCAGAAAAGTTTCCGATAAGGAACTGGCGATCTGCGCTTGGCAATGCCTCAGGTATGTGGTAGCTATGTTAGACAGATACCGTATGGTTAGAACCAGGCATGTCTTGAATGTCTCCATAAGCCCTTGAGGCTGAAAAGCTAAGAGAAAGTCTTCCTTCAGAATCAGCCTTACAAGTCAAGTATTATTGTTAGTTATTATTGTATCAGCTAAGCTCTCCTGTATTCCTTAGACATGCAGTCATAAAAGCCACACCACTGGCTCAGAATGTTAATACAGGTATTTCTGTCTGATTGTTTAGATTGTCATGTCAAGTCTGCTGCTTTGCTACTTGTTGTTTAACTGCAGTTGGTTGATGTGTGTTGTAGCCCAGCATCAGTGGGATGGACCCTCCCTTTGGGGATGCCTTTCAGAACTACACTTTTGCTGACCAGGCGCTGACTAGCACAGATCTGTTGGCTAACAGCTCAGACCCAGACTTTATGTACGAACTGGTGAGTAACCACAGGTGACGGAGACGAAACAGCTGGTCACCGTCTTTGCCAGGGCATGATGTGGTCCCTTTGAGAGTCCTTGCTCTCCAGCAATCAGTATTTATATCACGCATTTATGACTTTGAACTATTCTATCAGTAGTTACTTAAGCAATACAACGCAAGTGAGAGTGAGGTTGTTCGTGGATTTCCTCATCGGTGTGGTTCAGCCACAGGCAGGAAGCCGAAGGCTGAGAGATATCTACGAACAACCTCAATACCACGAGTGTTATATTGCTGTCATACAACTGTTCCATTGCCAACTTACAAAGCTTTAAGAAATCGTTTCTACCGTTTAGTTTTCATTTATGTTTGTTCATCCTCTGCCCCCCAAAATAGTTCTAAGCTTAGTTTTGCGTCTCTGTTCCCAAGCAATGCAACAGTTAATCAATGACTTGGAAGTTCTCTCAATGGAAAATGCGGAGTGATTATTAGCTGTAAAGAGTCACTAATGGTATATCTTGGGATATCCTTATTCTAGTGACACGTAGAATGCATCTCACTCAATCAGAAATTGCTATACAGTTCGACCGGACCTAACTGTTACCTTGCTGCTACTGTGTCAGAAGTTCCACTACTAATATTGTAGAACTCTGCAACTTGTCAAAAATACAGATAGAATATGAGGGGGAAAAGCAGACCCTAGCGGGCTCTTATTAGATATAAGGTTGGTCAATATAGAGCACAAATTGGTTTGATTGATTCAAATATGTGTTAGTGGCTAGTGGCTTTGTGTATATATATACATCCACTTCCTGTCTGTGTCATGTGACTCTCCAGGACAGGGACATGACGTGCCGGCAGAGTCCCAAGGGAGACGTGCTGGGCGTGGGTGAGTGCCGGGAGCTGGAGGGCATGGAGCCGCTGGTGGAGCTGGGCGAGAGCAGCGAACTGACCTACAGCTCCAACTTCGAGCAGTGGGACAGTTACTGGGAGGACCTGACCCGCTACACACGGCTCACCAGCTGCGACATCTGGGGCACCAAGGAAGTGGACTTCCTGGGCCTGGACGACTTCTCCAGCCCGTACCAGGACGAGGAGGTGATTGGCCGGACGCCCACATTGGCGCAGCTCAACAGCGAGGACTCGCAGCCCGTGTGCGACACGCTCTACCACCCCGACCTACTGCTGCCACCGGCACCTCCGGGGCCCAAGCAGCCCGCCCCTATGCTCTCGCTCTCCGCGCCAGGCAAAAAGGCCGGCCGCCCGCTGTTGTCCTCCCCATCCTGCTCGTCCTCCTCCGCTGCCTCATCCTCGTCGACAGCCGCCACCGGCAGCCAGAACCCGCTGCCGGACTTCGCCGAGGGCTCCCAGAAAGCCACCTGGCCCGTGGCCTCGAACACAGACACCGCGTCCAAAGCGCAGCTCCAAGGCTTCTCAAAGGCTCTCGGTCTGGAAGGTGGCAGCAGCAACAGCGGCGGAGGCATCGCAGGCGGGAGCGATTTCGTGCGTAAGGCTAAGGTGCGCATAAGCGGCCCCCACCGCTTCCCTGGCAAACTCCACGACCCCCAGGCCGGTGGCATGGAGCTCCCCAAGGGGGCCGCCAGCACCGTCAACCTGGTGGCCCCCCGACCCGGAGCCAGCAGGGCCTCCACCGCCGCCGCCACCCAGGCCTCTTCCTCTGCCGACTCACTGCCTGTGGCGGGGGACCGCAAGGCCACCAGAGAAGTCTCCGTCAAGAACGAGATGCCTGGCGGCACGGAGGTGGGCACCTCACGCGGGCTGCCAGTCAAGCTTCACTTCCCCGCCATGCCAGGGGCCAGCGAGAGCCTCCTGCCCGTGGTTGGCGTGGCCACGGGTGATGTGACGGCGGCGGTCGCCGTGGGAGCTGCTGCTGGGGCTGCGGCGGCCGGAGACAAGACGAAGGAAGAAGAGCACAACTACTCGCTATTCCTCACCAGGGCCCGACTGGCGGCCAAAGCATCGGCCGAGGAGGAGGAAGTGGACGAGGAAGAAGAAGACGAAGAGGAAGGAGAGGAGGAGGACGACGATGGAGGACTGGAGCTGGACGACGAAGACCATGACGAAGGGTTTGGCAGTGAGCACGAGCTCTCTGAGAATGAGGAGGACGAGGAGGAGGACGAAGACTATGAAGGCGACAAAGACGACGATATCAGCGATGCCTTCTCGGAACCAGGTATGAAAACCTTTTTAAACAGCACTCATAACTAAGTTTAGAAATAGTGTTGGAGATCCAAGGGTATTTCCCAGTGATATTATCAGCCCCTTGGCACAACAAACTAGTAATTGAGAATCGTACTGTGCGACTATTAGATTTGCCCCACACTGGAGGTGTTATTGGGGTCATTAGCAGTCCAGAGGACACTGTGGGATGATGCATAGGAGTCAACCCAGAATAGTGCCAAGTCATTGCAGTGGGTCCTGGAGACTGGGGCCTCAGTGTGTCTGTGTCTGAGGAGTCAGGTCTGTCTGGTGGCTCTGTCCAAGCTCAGGCTGTGTAAACAGGCCTGCAGTTATTGAATATGACTCATTCGTTCACTTGCTGTGTTGTGCTTCTCCTTCCTCCCCCCTTTCCTGTCACACACTCCCTCCAACATCCTTCTTTTTCATTCCTCCTGTTTTTCTTTTCTTTTGTCTTTTTTACTCGGTGGGCCACAATCTCTCTCTCTCTCTGTTGTTCACATGGACTCTCTTTCTCTGTTTTCCGACTCTTATCTCTTCTTCTTTCATGCATTAACTCTCTCTCTATCTATCTCTGTCTCTCTCTTTTGTTCATCTGTCTCTGTCCCTCCCTCTCTCCCTCTCTCTCTGTCTCTCTTTCCCTCTCCCTCCCTCTCTCTCTCTCTTCCCCTGCCAGGCTGTGATGCTGACATGGTGGAGGATGTGAAGGGTCTGACGGCGGGCCTTTCCCGTAAGAGAGGGAAGCGCCGCTACTTCTGGGAGTACAGTGAGCAGCTGACACCCTCCAAACAGGAGCGCATGCTCAAGCCCTCTGAGTGGGACCGAGACACCCTGCCCAGCAACATGTACCAGAAGAATGGCCTGCATCAAGGTAGGGAGAGATGTACAGACACACACACACATGCACTTACATCACACACACCCCCATGCATACTTGCTTACTGCTTTCTCAAGTGCACGCACACGTGTACACACAAACAAGATTTCAGATGTCACTTCATAAAGTCTGAGAAGTGCAAATCACAAGTGTAAATATTTAGAAATGCTGAAAATCCCAGAATATAATCACTGAAAAAATAGCTTTGTGTGGAGATTAAAAAACGTGATTTTGCATAACTTTGAACTTGCGTTGCATAACTCTTATTTGACTTATTTTGTGTGTGTGTGTGTGTGTGTGCACACACAGGCAAGTACACGTTGAAGAAGTCCAGACGGACTGATGTTGAGGACCTGACTCCAAACCCTCGTAAGCTCCTCCAGATTGGCAACGAGCTGCGGAAGTTAAATAAGGTCATCAGTGACCTGACGCCGGTCAGCGAGCTGCCCCTCACGGCCCGTCCACGCTCCCGCAAGGAGAAAAACAAGCTGGCCTCCAGGTAGCAAACAACAGCAGGATTCGCTATTGCTTTTAGCTTCCCTCGCTAGCACGTCATTAGCATTACCCTTCTAGTATGTCTTGATGTTCTGCCTCAAGCTGTTTTTCCTTTCCTTTTTTTTCTGTCTGTCTTTCTTTCGCTCTCTGTGTTCCCCCTCTTTCTTTCTTGGGTATTAAATACCCAAATACATCAGTGCTTAGTCATACTAGCACATAAGCAATGATTGGATTTGGACCCGTCTTGTGACCGATGAGCTGGTCTGCCAGTATGTCAGTGTTAATGTGTGTGTGTGTTTTCTTTGTTTCCCATTCATCTCCAGGGCTTGCAGGCTGAAGAAGAAAGCACAGTACGAGGCCAACAAGGTCAAGCTGTGGGGCCTTGGCACTGAATACGGTACATTGTTTCCCAGTAAAAATCCAAACAAGCTGAGGCACATTCCTCACACTGCCATTTTTCAGATACTCTGTCTGCCTTGCTTTGACTTTCTAGCAAGGCTGCTTATAAGATTCTCATCAATTATGATTGGGTGTCTGGCATGAGAGAAATGATGATGTTTATTTGGGCTTTGGGCAAAAAAATATATTGTACAGAGGGACAAGAGTTCATGGAGATCATTTTTTATGTTTTCTGTGTGCAGATCGATTGCTGTTTGTGATTAACGCCATCAAGGAAGAAATCGTTAACAGAGTCCAGGATCCATCGGAGGACAAGGGAACAAGTATGGCAGAGAAGCTCGACAGACTCATCGAAGACACACTGGGTAACTTTCCCCTCGCACAAAGTAAAAGTCTGATAACAGCGTTCTCATAGTGTTGAATTGAATAAGAAAATTTAACAGCCACAGGTTTGTTTCAGAAAATATGAGAATAGTATTTGAAACATCTAGCAATGAAGGGTGCAGAAATTCTTGGGTGAGGCTCTGAGATACAGTTACAGATTGAGAGATAAAGATGTGTGTGGGTGTTTTGTGCCTGCAGTGAAGTCGCCAGTTGCCGGGCAGACATCGGACTTTGTGAACCAGATTCTGGAGAACACTGGCCGAGGGGACCCCACCGGAGGGCTGATTGGGCTGCGGGTGCCTACGTCAAAAGTGTAGAGGTGCCCTACTCCTCCACCACCACCACCACCGCCACCAACCTACGTTGGACAGCCGGGCACAGAACACTCGAAAAGCCATCCGCACCATTCTCCTCTTCGCTCTGTATCAGCCCGTTGTCTGCATGACCTCCTGACCCGGAAATGCATCCTCTCTTCTTGCCCCTCTGCACCCGTTTGGCCTCAGAGGCCCCTGTCAGTAGATACATGCCAGCCCTGGTGTCCAGTATGTATTTACGCACTCAACGCACATATATAAATATAAATATATATGAATATATACACACACAAACATACATCCAGTACCGTGATAGTAGTCCCCGCACTCAGTAGTATTTTCTCCAACCATTTCTGCATGTGCTGGTTTAAAAAACAAAATCAGAAAACTGTTTGTAAGGGCCGCCATTGAAAGCCAATATACAAGATACCTCCTGTGAACAATTTTTTTTAATTTAATTTTTTTTTTACTTTTTTTTTTTTTTTTTTGGTCAATTTAGTTTGGAAAATTTCTCTTAAAAACAAAGAGGAGAAAAAAAAGAGGTGACAAAAAAGCTAAATTATCTGACCTTGCAGTAGCTTTGTTCTGTAGCACCCAAAAAAAGGGCCACCTGAGAGGTGTTTCCGTACTAGAATGGGAAAGCAGGTGTAGATCACCTGATTTGTCAGGCCGTGCATTGCCTGAGCGTAATCGCCAGGGATAAGCATCAACAGTGTGGGCTTTAGGCTTTTATGTCGTCCATGAAGCTCTAAGAAATGGGCTCTCCTGTGATGAATCAGATAATCAGACCACTTGCTGCTTCACATTTTGCTTTGTCAACATAGTGACTCTCTCATCTCGGCAGGTGCAGTGGATCTGTGAGCTTTCGAAAACATCTGTCTGCTTTCTCTTTCTAGTACGGTAGCTTCAGCAGGTGATCCTTTGCAAACTACAGTGTATCAAAGGCAATGCAAAGAAAACTCAAAACAGACAACAAAAAAAGTGAGGAGAAAAGCAAGAGAAGCACCTTTTGTAAACAAAAACAATGCTTTTAAATCTGGGACGGACTCAGAGAAGAATAGCTCTGATCAAGTCTCAGGGCTGTAGGAGAGATCTGGCGTCGAAAGGGGCTTTGTGTTTTCTGTTCCTTGATGCCGTGGCTGTTTCAAGTTCATTTTTCCCCTCCACAGAGCTGAATTTCTAAAACCAACTTGGACAAAAAAAAATATCCTATTCTATTCCAGGGGAGAGTTGGGTGGGGGGTTGGTGTAATTGTTCAAACTGTAAACTAGATGGAGAACCATATGGACGATGACCCTTTTTCCTTTGCTCTGTCTTACTGGTAGAAGTGTCTTCACATGGTTGGAGGGATAGCACACACCCTGGGTTGTTTTGGCAGTGTTGCAGCAAGTGAGTGGAAGGAGGAAGAGAGAGAGAGGGAGGGAGACGGAAAGAGGATCAGGATCTCGGGATAGTGTAGGGCTACGCAGTGTCCGAGATTCTTTAGAGGGGTGTGTGTGAGTCTGTGCGTGTTCGCACGTGCATATGTGTGTGATCTTATTTGTACTGGATAACAGATTCATTGTGCCTTGTAGTTAAAATGAGCTGATTTCAGTCGTTCAGTCGAGTGGAGAGCCTGTCGTGGACCATTTTTATCCTGGAGGGGAGGTGGCTGAGGTGCAAGCAGACTCCCGTGGGAGGACTTGCCCTGCATCTGGGCTCTATAAAGCTATTTGAATGTACATAGGAGCATGGGAAATTCCGATATATGCCACAGAGTCTGTGCATTGTACCATAAGATGGCTCTGATATAAGATACATTCACTTTTACTCTTTTCTTTTGGTACTCTGAAAGGGGAGTTTGAAGTGGGTGGGAAAGCGTTTGGGGGGGGTCTCTTTAAAAGATAGATATTCGTATATATATTAAATATATATAAAAATACATATATATATATATATATATATATATAAAATATTTGCACACTATATTTTGATTGCTTTTTTTTGTACCAAAGACACATGCAACGATAAATGGCTACTAGCCAGACTAAGTAAGGTTTTGCACAGCTTACCTGACACCGTATTGAATGTAGGAAAAGTGACTGGGGTCAGGGACTTTCAACGAACTGTGAAATTTGCTTGGGTCCAATTATGAACAGAGAGAAGCATTCACGTGCGCAGCCGCAGTGTCCTCCTGTACTGTTTGCGTGGAAGTCAGTCCTGCGCACCGGAGGCACTAATGTTGAGTTGATTCCTGCAGTTCATTTTCCCATATTACGTAATATTTTTTGTTTCTTTTTCGGTCGTGGTTGCTTTAGTGCTTAACAAGCTATATACAATATTCATATATAAAAAATAGGTTACCTTCATAATTAGCTTTATTTTTGCCTATGTGTTGTGTGATGATAAATAACCCAAAGGTTTATTATGTTTATCTCTAGTTTTATTATTTGTAGATTAGTGTAGGAAATTGTTTATATGATATGCATATAAATGTACTTGTCTTGTTTTTTCTAGTACTGTATTCATCCATTCACAAAAACCACACAAGAATTCTAAAATGCCACTTTACCAAGCATGACACATAAGAGGAAATTAGAAGAAAAAAAAAATCTAAATGGAAAAAAGTATCTATTTAGTCTATTTTTTTGATTGCCTTGCATCTTGCCGATTGGGTTGTACAATTGTCCTTGATGGGTAATTCTGAGCACATTAAGAAGCCCTGAGCACTCCCTCTGTGAATAGGTCACTTTTTAGTTTGACGTTTGAGGAACCAAGAATGGAATCATTTGATATAATGAAGCCCTCCATTACAATGTGTACGATATGAAATGCTTTGGCCTCTGTTACACATTACATCTTTGATGTGTAACACTCAGATTATTGTGTTTGATTTGGATGTACAAGTTAGAGATGAGGAGGCATTTTTTTTTCCATTGTGGCTCATGTCTTAAGCATTAAGGCCCATAAGGCTTATTGACGTTGACGTGATTTGCATTGGAGAGAAGTGGTTTTCACAGAAGAGTAGCTATCAGATTAATTCCATTACCAGTGCTAACTGAAATGTTGTTGTTTATTATTGTTTTTGCAATATCTTGAAAAATGGCAGAGATCATTTTACTTAAATGACTCAAGTGTCTGACAGGACCTTCAGTTAGGAGTTGGTTGAGAGGAAGGATGTGCATCTATGAGCTGTTCTATGAAAAGCCCTTAAGTTTAACATTATTCAGTTAAAGAATAGCCCAGATTCACTCTGACGTGTAGACAAGATTGAATTATGTTATGGATTTGACTTGCACTTTGTTGCTTTTTTGCATTGAGCAGCATGACTCATTTGCAATTAATTAATTGTATGTATGTTAATGGATAAATAAGCGTAGGGTTGCCCAAGTAAGAAGTTCACACTTGGGTCTGTTGTCCTGTACCATCTTACAGATTTGGCCCTGTGAGTCGTAGAACTGGTGGACAGGTTGGTCGTCCCCCTCTGTGTTTCAGTTTGGTGTTAATTCATGAATCTCACGGTGCCCATGTTAAGGGCCCTGCTTTTGCCCTTGTAGCTTACGTCCCGTCATAAGACCCTGGTGTGGTTTTTATTTTTTTAGTTTAATCCAAGAAGGGAAAATCTCTTAAAGCATGATGGATATTTAAGTCTTCGTTATTTGATTTTTTTAAGTACAAAAAAATAGAACATGCCTATTTTTCTTCTCCTTGTGTTAACAGTGTAGTTAAAAACGTCCCTTTGTACCGTCCAATGTTTTATTATCGTTGTTGCAGTGTTCTCTTTCAATGTTGACATCTATATAATGTATGTAGTTATATAGTACAAGCTCTATATTACATGTAAGACAAAGAAAGCACTTTGTTAAAAATATGAAAAAGATTAAGAAAAACTAAAAAAAAGAAATGCATTTTCCTTCCATTTTGCTGCTAAACTGGCCTCGTTTGAATGCTGCAGAGAGTACTTGACTTAACAAACCTGAGCAGGTCAGAGATGGATGGGGAGCTCTAGGGGTGCGTGTGTGTGTGTGTGTGTGTGTGTGTGTGTGTGTGTGTGTGTGTGTGTGTGTGTGTGTGTGTGTGTGTGTGTGTGTGTGTGTGTGTGTGTGTGTGTGTGTGTGTGTGTGTGTGTGTGTGTGTGTGCGTGCGTGCGCGTACGCGTGTGATGACTCTGATGTCATGAAATCATTTGCCTTCAGTAGACATTTCCTATGGAAAAATCAATCTCTGCTCTGGGTTCCTCTTCAGGTCGTTGTACAGTGTAGACACATTTCTTCTGGCGTGATTCCAGAAAGTGATATTGTTATATATCTATATATTTTTAAAAGATAAAGATGATAATTGAAAAAAAAGTAATTTGTACTTGTACGCAGTTGGGGAAGCTCTGAGGTGCATCAGAAAACCATGTGCGTTTCCTGAACGTAGCTCAGAAGGAGAAATCTATATCACTGTACTGTATGCCAAAGGCATTTGCCGCTTTGGGGAACTGATACTGAAAAACCTACCTTTTGCCTTTTTCCCCCCGTGCCCATTCATTTGTTCAAGAAAAAGCTAAGACGCATGTTAAAAGTGCAAGTTAATTTTAATTTTTTCTCCAAAAGTAGCATCGCCAAGGTGATGTATATTATATCTCCTTTATAGTGTTGTCTACAGCAAAGCAGACATACAGTTCATGAAATCGATGTAGTAACCTGTGTGTCGTGCTTGGAAGCGATATCCACTCATCTGTACGGCACAGGGATGGTCAGAGAAGAGTAGATTTTCCATTGTGCATGTTGATCTCGATCTGGTGTTGTATGGTTAGAGAGATTGGGGCTTGGACAGGGGCATCCATGGAATGTTACTGCAGGTTTGTTTGTTTGTTTGTTTTACATAGAGCTGAATGGACACAAGCTGTGCAACTTTACAATATATCAGGAGACTCTGTGGCATTTTAACAGTCAAGGAAAAGGTTGCAATTCAAAGCCAGTACTCATTTAAAATGTTTCTTGTATCCTCACAAACATTACTGAGATCAAGCTACTGCATCATGCTACTATGTGCTTAGTAAGATTTACAGAAACTTCATTTTAAAAGGGGGCTTCTGTTGCAAACTCTATTCTCATAAACATGTTTGGGCATGAATAGTCTTTGAATATAATAATCTTTGAAAGGTGAAATTTTGTCAGATCATTCGTTTTTGATCAGCCGTAACATATTCTTTCATGTGAAGAACTAACCGAAGTGTCAGCTAAAAACAGCAGGAGATGAAGCCAATACCTGTAGCGTAATATTGACTGAAATCACTCAGATGCATCTCCAACATTGTCAAACAAAACGTCATAATCCTAGAAAATACAAAGAGCAATAACCTGCTGACTCAAAGTAGCACTTGTTGCTTCAAGGGAAAGAATTTTGCTTTTTTTTTCTTGATGCCCTGAGCTTTGCCCATAATTCTCACCACGTGATCTAGTCCAGAAAGATGCTGCTACATGTCCTGTTAAGGCCTTCCTGCTGTTGCTCGGCTGAGAGAGTTGCTGGGGCCGCAGTAACCTAGACCCTTGCTCCAAGGATGCATTCTATGGAGGAAGTCTTACTCCGAGAGACTTGAGGTTCCCAGACAGACTCCAACACTCTGTGAAAGAATCATTCCTGATGCATTTTATTCAGCTCTCTGAAGCTCTCTGCATTTTAAAAAGCCCCTTTAGTTGACTATCGACAGAGAGTACCGGAAAAATGTTCTAGCTGTGTTCAGTGTTCTATATGGAACACAGTTGGATGAAATTTGAGCATGTTTCTTTTTCCCCCTTTTTGAAATAAAATAGAATAAAATACATTTTAAAAAGGCTTCAGAATGACAACAGGAGGCTGTTGTCCACATTGGAGGAGACAGGAAGAGAGGAGAGATGTGTCTGTCCTCTCTCTTTCTGTCTCTTTTTCTCTCTTTCTCTCTCTCTCTCTCTCTCTACTTGACTGATTTGTGGCATGCATAATCTTCTAGTCAGGCGTTTAGTTCAGGACATTAGGATCCTGAGTAGTACGCTATGCAGGCTTTTGCTCCATTGAGTAGAGAACCACATTGTGCTGTGTAGTTCATAACTCTTTCCTGAATTTTATCTTTGGTTTATTTTGTACAAAAAAGTTTTTTTTTTTTTCAGCTTTATGAATGCTTCCTATGAGGTTGATTCTGCTGATGAGTGTTGTAAAAATTTCTCTCAGCTCACCAGGTGAATCATGTCTATGTTTGTTTTTCTTTAGAGAGGAAAAGTCATAAAGTATTTTGCAAATGGAAGCTTGTGTTACTGTTGCTAAATAAAACACCCAATATTTTCAACATATTTAACTTGTTGAATGCTGTAGGCCTTCTTATCCAGTTTTGTTTTGTTTGTTTGTCTGTTTGCCTGCTTGTTAATTTTTTTTTTCAAGCACTTATTTCATGGACCTAATTGAAAAAAAAGCTTTGTAGTGTAATGCTAAGCTCTTGTCAGACTAATCAATTGTCTCTCACAAAAAGCGCTCCCACATGTGAAGAGTTGACTTTGGTTCATGATATACTCATAGACTTGTATGCTGTACACAATCTTGTCGATCAGAAGTTGTTCAGAAGCATTACAGATGCATTCCTACATATCACCACTGCAGATGTCCCTCTTTGCTTGTGAAGAGCATCCCCTGTGCTCTGAAGTTGTATGTTGTGTGTATATAGACCTTTATTTTTGGTAAATATGGTATCTTTAACATGGAAGCACTTCAATGCATAGAGTATGTGAAAGGCATGGACACTGTGCATGTGGATCCTGCTCATTCAACCCTTGTATGTGTTCTTCTTTGACATTGGAGCAGAGTTGTTGACATGAGAGCCTTGCTTCAAGGGCTGCCCGTGGTCAAAGTTGCCACCCGCCGTCTCCCAACATAACCAATGAGCACAAGTGTAGAAAGAGGAGGATTTGTAAAGGGTGCCTCATCTAGTCACATGCAGTTAAGCTATCCTTGGCGTTCCAACTATTTTTATGACAAAAATATAGTACAAACCATAAGAAAACAGCCCGTATTGCACTCGTGTTTTTTTTGTTTGTTTTTGTTTAGTTTGTTTCTTTCCAAAATGTCCAACATTTATTTTTAATACAATGCCTGCAAAATCAGGTGCCTTATTCAAACCGATGAGAATCCAAACTTGATCTTCATATACTCTTTACAAAAAGAAAGAAACAGTCTTGACATTTTTTTATGGATACACAATTTTCCTCCTCCCGTCATGCCAAGAATCTAAACACAATTTGTTGTGACATTTTGAAAAAAAAAATTGTACGGAGTGGTGGTGAACTTGTTCTGATGGAAGCTGTCGCTGCTCTGCCTCTCACAGGTTCCATTTAATGATGAATGTAGTCTTCCTTCAAAGGATTCAATTCAATATTGAGAGAAGAACTTCTTACTCAAAGATATGTCCGCTGTAACATTGGGTGAGAGGCTTTCCAAAGAGTGCTGCAATCATGTTGTAGATTCATTTGAGCTATTTCTGTAGTTTGTGTCCACCTTTGTCTTTTTTTTTTGTTATTCTTTTTTGTATTTATGCTCAAATCTGTAAATTGGTGCACAAGTTTGAATTGTTTGATTGAATTGTTCTTATTTGCCTTTTGTACTTGGCCCATAACTCAGACTTGCCATGCCATTACTTTGTTCACCTTCTCCATGTTTTCCTGAGTTTCCACATCATTGACTACAGTAGAAATATATAATTCCACCTGATGAAATGATTCTCACTGAGGAACACAGTAGGCCCCCGAACTGACTTCCATGGGTCTGTGCTCTGCGGCTTTGGAAATCTCCACTGCAAAGATGGATCTGACAATGGCAAACCCTCAAGAGTTGTGTCCCCTCACAAACGTACAAGATAATTGTGCCTCTGAATTTATTGGTCTCTACTGTATCGTAGACTGCTGGCTTTTCTCTGTACTCCTGGAGCAGTGTCGTGCACACACACACACACACACACACAGACACAGACACACACACACACACGCGCACTCACTCACACACTGATGAATCCAAGAAACACACACACACACACATTTGCAGATGGCCTTCAGCAGTCATTCACCATGGACAGATGAAAACAAGGTTTGCATCAATGCACCACGACACAAACACACCGAGGGGGCACAATGTTGTTGAAACCCAGATCTGTCTCGACACCCAAGACCGTCATGGAGTGAAATAGACTGGACCGGACTCAAAATGTGGTGCTCGTGGGCCAGCTCAGCTGGCCTCTATGGCAGGGCTGTGGCTTGGGCCGAGGCTTCTCTTCTCCTGACCTTCCTCCATTCCCAATGGGAAGCCTGGTCACTGCTTCATTTCTTTTTCTTTCTGGTTCTTTGGAGCAAGTCTGTCAGTCCTCAGTCATAGTGAGATTTAACATACACACACGAAGTGGAAAAAAATACTTTCCTTTTTGGGGACACTGGGTAGGAATTGTGCCCATGGTGCTGAATTAGAAATTAAAAAAATGAATTGAAAAAAAAAAAAGAGAGAAATCCGTACTTGAACAGCCTAAGTGACTGAGAGCCAGACTTGGCACAACATCCTTTTTTTTTTTTTTCCTTTTTTTCCGGCGTGACTGAGGAAGGCACCACCACGACTCCCTGTGGCAGTGGCAGAACCATTAGCTGCTTATCACTGCGTAGACACCAGTGCCAAGGCCTTGCCCCTCCGCCCCACCCCACCCCAGATAGGATGGCAGACTTGTCCGAGTAACTCTTGTGTGGGTGCTGAGAGGTAATGCCAAAGGGGCCTGTTTGGAACCGAATACAGTGAAGAATGGCATGGGTGGTTATGTTATAGATCTCTCGCCCTAGCACTGAAGTGTTTGGGTCACTCTCTTCTGCACTGGACTGTGTAGACCGACAGACAGCCAACCCGTACAGATTTAAAAACTCTGCAAAGCGCTCTCCACTTGTGCACACCACACACACAGGGGGGGACAGATACACACCTTGCAGTGATTTACATTTCCTTCCAGACTTGCCAAAATTCAATGTTATGGTGTGAGAACAAATTTGACCTTTGACAATGGTTGTGGTTACGGCTAACAAGTACCACCAAAATCCATACAACACACTCAATTTAATTACGACGAGTCTCACCTATCCTTAAGAATGGGGAAAAAAAAAAAGAAAAAAAAGTCACACGGTAACTCATGATCTTGATGTAATGCTTCTGATGTTGTATGGTAAACTTCTAGATAATTTAGCATGGGATTTTCCGTAGCTAGTCCTGTGTGCGTACCCCCCCCCCTCCCCCAAGTGTAAAATCTCGTCACCTTAGGAAGGCTGTATCTCATTGCTAAGTGCTCTGTTCTAGAACTCTTGGTGAAATTCTTAAGCAAATCTGCAGAAGCGTATCCTGCTGACTTTAACATTAACTTGATCCTATTAGTAATGTCTATATTTGTAGTTCACATATATGCCTGTTCAAATACAATATCTTGACAGTTGTTATATTTATGTTTAAATGTTGTGCTGGGTTTATACTTTTGATGTTCTCTTGTTTTCTTTTCTTTTCCTTTTCTGTTTGGATTCTTCTTTTGAGGCATAATTAGTTGGAGACTTCATATAGATCATCGAGCTTTGTAATTGTCCAGATGTGAAGTAGGCTTTAGAGACTCAGTTGTGATTGATTTTGAAAAGATGTCTGCTTGTGTAATTGTGCCTCATTTTTGTTTGTTTATTTTTTTTTTTTTTCTATTATTATCCTTAATTATGTCACACCATTGTATCAGCCCGGAGTTGGTACCACAGTTTTGCTTGTAACCATGATAGTCTAATTCTGTAATTGATTTTAATATGAAAATAAACATTAGAAACCATATCATTTTATTGCTCTCAATAATTTTCAGTTTTAAATAACAGTTTGGTAGTTATATTTGCCAAGCTTGAATAGATTACTGTTGCAGTTCACTTAACAGCATTCTGGCACAGCCCATCATAGCAGGTGGGCTATTGTGAATAAACTGCAGCCTTTGCCTGTTCCTCATATGAAGGGCAATGTAGTTTTGTAATTTTGTAATCAAATGTAATTTGAACATGAAATTTAACTGTAAGACAAAATGAATCCAGAGCCCACCTTGAAAATGTCTAGGCCTAAGAGTGGCCAGCACAGTCTGGAACATGATCTCATTGATATCAGTCTCCATGACAATCTAGTTCTGCACTGTGGAGAACAATTAGCTCTTAAGAGGAAGAGAAAAGCTCACTTCTCACTTCTAGTCCTTTAATCCAGTGTACCATATAATAGAAGCCAGTAGGCGGCAGTAATGAGCCTAACAGTTGCTTTTCAATCGCCACAAAAGAGTACACAGAGCAAGTCTCGTCTTGCCAATCATCTACCACCATCTTCCAAAACAAAAAAGATGGCGGTAGTTTCAGATGTTGGATTCCGCATTTGTCATGAAGAAATTATCAAACATGACTTAGAAATAAAGGCACTCATACAGGTAAGCAGAAATATTTTGTTTCCCCATTTCCACGACCAACGTTCATCATCAAAAGTTAAAATTTTTGTTAAAAGAGTTTCGAGCTCGATGCATAATGTAAATGTTAACGGTTCAGAGGACAAATCTCGTGAGATGCAGCATTTCTCTTCAACTTGGCTGAGGCTGGCTGCATATATCTAATCAACAACAACATATTATTTTTGCTTTAAATCAGGATATAAGAGATTGCCCTGGATCCCAATATACACTAGATGAATTGAATTTCCATGTCAAAAACAAGTTCCGTCAGTTGAGACGCAGGATACAGGTCGGTTTACTTTACCGTGTACTTTTGAATCGCTAGTGAAAGCACCACTTTAATACTACTTCAAGATTGGGCCTAACTATACTTCAAGAATGGGCCTAAAAGTTAAAAGTCGTATGGGCTGAGTATGCTATTTCTAAATATTAGACTGTTTCTCTCTCAGGGTCTAGAGCTGCTGGCCAAGGAACAAGACAGTGAAACAGATGAACATATCATCCTGTGCGAGGCAGCTGGACATCAAAAACAGATGCAGAGGTAAAGAGTTGACAAAATAAGAGTTAATGAGAGAATGCCATGAATGAATGCATCTGACTTTATGCAGAAATTGTTACGTAGGGCCTTGTTTTGACAGCACTATGAATAAATTTGGAATCACTAATAAACTTTTCTTTATGCCAATATGTGCTTCAGTAATCAGGCTATGTGGCGGAAGGCCAATCTAGCCTGCAAGCTCCTCATAGACAGTATGGAGAGGGATGACCTGCTGAATGGCGGAGTCTCAGTCAGAGCTAGGTGAGCCGTCCACAAGCCACAATACTCTCTCTCTCTCTCTCTCTCTCTCTCTCTCTCTGTCTCTCTCTGTCTCACCTGATGTGAATAAATGTTTATGCCGAGCTGTTAGTTTTCATCTCACTGCTTTTTTGTGTAGGAAGACCACCAAGGAGAGCCTTGCTGAGATGTCTAGCGACATCACTGAGTCACTCATGAGTATCAACCGCCAGATGTCCCAACAGGTCCAGCAGAGTGCAGAGAGCGTCAGCAGCCTGAGTAAGCTGAGTCATGAGTTGCCATTGACGTTGGCCAAACATCTGTCAATGTCCACATTTCACCGTGCCCAAATGAATTTTGTTGTTTATTTCCTTTTATTTTTAAAGAAAAGAGCAGAATTCGGGCTTGTATGCTTTTTCCTTTGTTTACCTTGTTAGTTCTTTTTACATATTTAGATATTTTGCTTGGCATTCGTCCCATTGTATTTTCTGACAAGGGAGAACATCCTCCTACATCTTCCCAATTCTAGATGCAAGATCTAAGTATTACCCCATCATGGCTTTGTTTGATTTTTACACCACTGTTCTTTTCCCACCACAGTGGTCTCCTCAAGGACTGTTCTGGAGACAAGTGAAGAGTTCAAGGCACTGATCGGTGCCATTCATATCGGAAGGAGGCTGATTTTGAAGTACAATCGACGAGAGGTCACAGACAAGCTCCTCATATTTCTGGCTCTGGCTTTGTTTCTGGCCACAGTTGTCTACATTGTGAAGAAGCGACTTGTCCCTCTCTTTTTGTGGGCATAGAAAGAATGGGCATCCACATTTGCATTTCTCCGTGTGGAAATGCAAATGCAGAAAGGGGTTGAAGAGGTGAATGAAAGGGAAATATAGATGAAGGGCTTGGATTTGTTCTACTCTGGTTGTGACAAAGGTTAATCGAAGTCATTTAAGGGATTTAGCAAGGAGGTAGAAAATAATGCAGGCTTCAGTGTGTCAAGGCCCACTGTATGATCCTGTGGACGTAGATCACAACAATTACAGACTTTTAAACTTTGCTATTCGAAATGAACTATAATCTATTTGCACTAGCTGTTTTAGGAGTCAAATATGGCCAGTCTGCTGAGGGAGCCAGATGACTTCTTAAATATGTGGATGTCAAATACTTGATGCCAAAATCAGACTACTGTTTGTATGCCCAAACAATGCAATTGTTATACACAAGTATAGATTCTTTGTCAAGTTTCACAGAGATTACATTCAACCACAAATGGACCAAACATAAGCATGTCTTCACATGTCCCATCCCTAAGATGTCTAATATTCATTATTATATAATGACATAGAACTTGTAAATAGTATAGCCACTGAACAGCCTGCAATGTAAATAGATGATTGGTCCTCAGGGCAGTGCATAGACCTAATGTGTATATTATTTTCAGAAGATCAGCCTGTGTTGCTTTTACAGATATGATACAGATATAATACAGGCCTGGCCAAGAAAAAAAACTTTTAACAGTTTCTTTAGTCATCTGCCTCAGGAAGAAGTTAACACACACAGTGTCACACAAGGTGTTTATGGAAGCTAAACTTTACACTGTTTACTGTTTACTGTGCCTGCTGTAAATAGCGCACCAGTGCTTTACAATAATTCTGCAACCTTAGATGTTGTTTGAGGGTTTAGTGTTATTTAGTGTTGTTTTATTTATTTTCCCCTAATCTGTTCAGTCCAGTGTGAAATGGTTTAAAAGCATGCCACAAGGGGGCAGGCTGCAAGTTCACATCAGTATTCATACAGAGGAAAATGAATAAATTCACGTTCACAGTTTATTTCATTTGAGGACTAGTCACATT
Organism: Tenualosa thibaudeaui; assembly: GCA_027481765.1. NCBI lineage: Eukaryota > Metazoa > Chordata > Actinopteri > Clupeiformes > Clupeidae > Tenualosa > Tenualosa thibaudeaui. Next base: position 23,750,080 of record JAIFZK010000009.1, on the reverse strand, counting down.
CAGTTCATTTTCAGTTCACTTTTTAAGTAAGTAAAAACAGCCAGCACGTGAGTTTGATTTATCATTCATATAAACCCTACCTGTTTCATTCACCACAACTACAGGAATAACCCTACATTACCAAACATTTATCTGGACCTAATGTGATTTTGAGTCTGAACTAACTGAAGTTCAAGTGCTTATGTGAACAATGTGTTAGGTTCATCAAAAATTTATCTTGTTCAGCTAACTAGATTTTTTTAACTAGTTCATGCACAACACTGGTCCACATGATTATGTCCAGTTTGACTGGATATGACATATCCACATGTACGTACACATTGGTTGTTCTCATTTCTGTCTCAGAATGTCATCATATGTGGTGTACATTTTCATGCACCAAACTGTGATGTGGTGTTTCAGGTATTCAGTAAAACATAACCACAGGCAAGCTGTCAGGATGTTTTGAATGCTCAGCAATCATTGATGCAGACTGCAATGTGTAGTGTGTGTGGTTTCAGCTCATAGCGTAGCAGTATGTAAGTTTGCATCATGGTAACTAAGAGTGTCCCCTAACCATGCAAATGTGAACACATTGTAGTATCTCTTAGTCAGAGCTAAAGTGAAAGGTTGGCTGCAGGTGTCATTCATTTTATTCTCTCTTAGTATAAGTACACAAAGCAGTCAAAAGACAGAGTGTTTGTGCTTCTTTATTATACTCCATTGTTTTTACTGATACATTCACATTCAGCCCAAATAGCATCTTATGCGCCCCTAAAACACTGCATATCATATTCGTTGTGATAAAATAACAAAAATGTATTTACAATATTCATTTGTCCCCACAAAAAAAAACTGCAAATATGAATAGAAAATCCTCAAGCAGAGCACTTCACATCTGCAGCGGCATATAAAAGGAGGTTAAGAACACAATATATTGACCTCATGCATACTCAAAATAAATAAAAATATATATTGTATTTACAAGTCTTAAAAAACAAGAATGCAATGTTTGAATGAAATAGTTGCAAGTTTACCTTTGTAAAAAGTGAAAAATATTCATCCTGTAACTGAACACATTACTTTGCCCCCATAATATCTGCCACAGCTGTGAAGTGGTGAGGTAGATCCCTTAATTCATTGTCAGCATTTACAAGTTAATGTATATTATTGAATGTAAAAGACAAGTACAATTGTATTGCACCATCACCCAAACCAGCTTATAGCTTTCTGAGAGTTAAAAAACAACAAAACTAAACTTGAATGTCCCAGACGATACAGGTGCACATCTATTGCCTTACATTACATTCAGTTGCTTCACATCAGAAATGACAATAGCTATCTTGCTAGTCTCATATCCATGTGACATAGGTAGGAAACACAGGTGAGAGTGTTCATCTATCAGAAGAGCATTACATATCACTGAGTTTAAGCAAAACTGCATAAAACCGTATCAAATGAGCAGGAATAAATACAATAGGTAGCAAATTCTGTGCTTGTTACTGTGATCAGATATCTCCACTTGAAGTAGCTGTACTAACGACAGACAGACAGTTTGTGTTTGTTGCTCCATGGCAACTTAGCTTATTGATTTATAACTTTTGTGTGCACATGCGTGCATGTCTGGAAGGGTGAGAGTTTTCTGTGTTCGTGAGGGAGTGAGTGTGTGTAAATGTCCTAACTGTGAATACATAGCATTTCTTTATCAATAATCTTCATTAATCAGTAAGTTGGTGGACATCTTGCCCTGAGTTTCAGCATTTCTCTGAACATGTACAGCAGGCCTACGCGTGGTCTTTGCTGTGGTGGATCTCTTTCTCAATTTCTCTCTCTCTCTCTTATCTCTCCTTCTCTATCTTACTTGCTCCTCTTTCTGTTTTTCTAGTGTACCCCATCATCAGCTCCCTGAGTGTCAGCATTTAAAGTGTCAGTGCTGTTATCCTGAAGAGGCTGGACAGCACCAAGAGTCTCCGGCATCTTTGATTGGTCCTTCTCATTGAGGAGCTCCTCCATCCAAGACTGCTCCCCATCTTCGCCCAGTTGGCCTCCAGGGGGCAATGTGTTCCCATGCCGCCCTGTCGTGGTGCCTGAGGTAGGGGTGAGAGCCTGGTCAGCTTCCGCCCTGGCTGGAGGACACAGGCTGAGACTGGCACACAGCGCTCCCCAGTTGACCTCACACTGTGCTCGGATGCGGCGGCCGATCGCCTCCCTTACCTCCTCACCGCACCCCAGCAGGATGTTCACAAGCTCCACATGTGGCCTAACAGACAAAGGGGCCATGGTCAGTCAGTTCAGCTACTGGTGCGCTTGACAGGCACCTAAAAGTGCAGCATAGATACTAAAAGACCTCACTTGATCTTACATTTTGATACTGATATACACTGATACACCATTTTGGACATGGCAGAGGAGGTGCAACCTCTTACTGACAAGATGCAGTCACCTAAAAACACATTAGACAATGGCTAAATCCAAACGTACCTCCTATGCCCTCAGCAATGAGACCTCAAAGACTCAACAGGTATGAATAAGCCAATCATGAGGCAGTTCTTAAGGCAAGTCGTTGGAGATTCAGAAATTAGGACTTGATGGGGACATAGGGATTCAGCATATGTAATATAATTCTCTGGGATTCCAATTTTCACCGCAAAATACAGCAGGTTTCTGTCCCGCCACATTAATTTGTTCTTTTCATCTCCTTGCTAAACTCCGAAACATTCGAATTCAAAATAATTAATACATGATGGTGTAATCTAGTGTGTTTTACAACGTACACCGTCACCCCGATATTCGAAGTCTCGGATAGCATAGCTCACCCTCTAGGAAAAAGGTCGCTAAAGTGGATCATCTCGACCATGACATTGACGTTCTGTCGCACCGCGGAGCAAAGGTTGTGCTTGGTGTAGCACTGTCGCTGCAGCTGGGACACTAGCTCCTTCACAGCCACGCACCTCCGGCTCACGCAACTGAAGCGCTGCCGCAGTCCGTGTGCCATGCACTTGAGAGCATCCTTAATGAAGGACTTCCCCTGAGGCAAAAAGGTGAGTCGTTAACATGGGTGAGGGGCAGCATGACAGGAGTGACATGGCTGTTCTTGATCACGGCAGATTATGGTAGCTGCTCTCATTTGGTTTCAGTGGTGAAAGGATGTGACTGGTGTGTGTGAGTGGGTAAAAGAGAGAAGGAGAGGAAGCATTTATTACAGACCATACATGAAAGAGTTATTTACCTGGGAGTCAAACCTGCCCGCGTTGTGCATAAACGTCAAGCAGATGTCGTGCAAGCCACGAATTTCACATGTGTTGTTGCTAAAGCACTCAAACATGCCACAGCCGACATCACCCGCAGACAAGAGACAGTGTTGGATGTCAGCTACACAAACACACACACATTGTAAAATTACGATGAGTGATAATTATTCTTAAATATACCTATTTGATTTGTTAGCCTGAATTGACAAATGTAATGTTTACTGTCTTACTCGGTACTTAACTCGAAACAACTGCTTTGAAATAGGCCAAACACAGGTGAAAACTGATGGCCTGACTGTGCGTCAACCAGTACGCATATAGAATGCGCTATAGTTTGAAACAGGTATTTTCTACGGCACTGTAGATTTTTTCCTCCTACCCACAGGTATGTAGCTTTGTTTCGCTCATAGTTAAAGCATTACATTCTCACTCTCGTATGTGCGTAAAAGCTGCACGGGCACGTCGCTCCTCTCCAGACCCCACGGCCGCGTCCGCTCAGCATCTGTACTCTGGCAGAGGTTGCCATGAAGCGGTTACATGAGCAAGTCGTTACCTGTGTTCTGCAGGGTAAGTCTTCTCTTCTGCAGGTTTAGAGCGCGCTCTTGCGATGCTTCATCCGTTGCATCTGTAGCACAGACTACGTGTAAAATGGAAAATATTAAAATACCCAAAGCCAATTTAACGTCCATATCTTCTTAAACTAGTGAACGCTCAGTGATTACTCGGTCGTTGTTTCATAGGTTATATGTGCGTCCCTTACTCCGTTACTACAGTGAATGAGCGTAGGAGAAGGAATGGATGCTGGCTATATCTCGCTAACGCCTGTGTCAGTTTGTCTGAAGGAGCCAAGCAGGTGCTGTCATTTCGCCACTGGCCAATCGCAAGTGACGAGACTCACGTCCAAGTTTGAAGGGCGGACTTTCAATGAGAGCTGAGTGGAGAGTTTGTTAGTAGTGTTAGCGACACTGGAGGAGTAGGGACATTTATTTTAGGTAAACTAGCCTACAGACAAGGGACAAAGGGAAATCGTACATTAATAGATAACCCATACAAGTAGGTATTCTGTCCTTATCCAGCCGATTGCCTAGACATCTGATATCCACTTAGAGAGCATGTGTTAGAGTGAAAGACTACATTTAAACATTCATTCACTGACATTCACATGCATCACTTGCATAATGAAGTATTTCATTTTACAATATGGCAATTATAATTAAAGTTCAGTTCAATAAGTTTATATTTATGGTAATGACAACAAATCAAATTTTTCTCTGGTAGTTATAGAGGTTATAGGGTGGGTGATAGTGGGGGTCTCTTTATCTGAAGCACTGTCTTGTTACATGTTTATCCAAGTGTTTGTGTGTTTGCGTGCGCTTGTGTCTTTGTGGAGGATGCTCTTTTGTGACACCGAGACAGATTAATGAAGTGTGTGGGAAAAGTATGCCTTTGACTTTGTCGGGAGACCAGACCACGAAGAGGGAGTGAAGGAAGAGTGAAAGGTTTTGGGAGACTAGACCATGAAGGCATGCAGGCTAAAGGGAGCGAGGCTTTTAGAGAACTCTGGCAGGAACCAAAAGTCTTTAGCTACCAACATACATTATGGCTGCCAATGGCTAAGTTCCTTCCTTGTTTTGAAAACTTTGCTGCAACTTGATTGATGCGATTGGGACATCCAGCGGGAGGGAGTTAGACAGCAGGTCAATGGCACCGCGGAGAGGTCCGATCGGCAAACATCCATACCTCTGACCTCAGACCAGTAGCTATGCGCAGAATGCATCCATGCCATTACACAATGACATAAGCAAGCTGTTTTGCTCTGTGTGTCCCACTTGTGGATACTAACATTTCCAGGTCAGGCCTTGGTGGGATTAAGGAGGATGCCATTCCCTAGGACGGAGTGCTTGGGTGAGCTATGGTGTGCAGTTGGTGCGCTTGTTGTACTGACAAATGGCACGACGCTCCGGCATGACCGGAGCTTCAGTGCATCAGTTTGGCTGTTTACATCAGACAGCACAACAGTTTTTTCCAGGCAAAGGCAGCCTTCGGTAACCGAGTTCTTCATCGAGTTTAGAAGAATGGACGTTCCATTTTAGATCCCCCTTAAAAAATAAATAAATAAAACAAAAATCCTAAGCCCCCATACCGCTGGCTCGATTCACCTAAGCGCATGGAAATCTACACCTATTCATCTCGGTTAAAGTGCCCTCAGTTTTCGTCACACAGATGCCATCCGCATATCACGTGAAACTGCACAATCTCAGCTTTGCAAATGATCTTAGTCACTTGTCGCTGTGATGAATGTATATTATTTTTTTTCATACATTCTGCAGCTCTGCGCCCGTCCATGCAGAGGCATCTTTATAGGTGAAATAGTTAACGATCTTACATGATGAACTGTGTATCAAAATAAGCAGGAGAACATAATCTGAATACAGGTACAACTAAAAAACCTAATCCAGCAAAAAAAATTACAGCAAAATTCTGCATATTCTCCTCTAATACAAATACAGATTGGGGTCTGGGTTAAGAGCTAAATTCAGTTTGTTTCACATGTACGGATGGACAAAACTTTTTTATGAACGTTTTTATGAACCCTAAACATATAGGTTTAATAATACCAAATCACTGAGGTGATTGTGATATGCATTTTAAAAAAAGAAAGAAAAGAAAGAGACAGAACAAAATAGGTCTATTTAGAGTCCACTGTGAATCAATCCATAGCCCTGTTGTTCTAGGTCACCAAGTGCTGTCGCTAGGAGCTAATGGCCACTGAATGTGGTATAGGAAAATCAAACAGAAACTAAGTTACTGTGCCCCATTCAGTGTTAGCTGATTGTTCACTATTATATATGTTGTATCAAATCCCCTACCAGCAGGACCCAGCGATTTTAAACAATTGGGCTATAGATTGATTCACACCAGAATTCTCCTTTAAGCACGACCAAAATTAAAGTCAAAGCTAGTGATGTCCCTGTTTAGGGGAAAGAGTGCATTCAGCATTATTCAGAGGGGTTTCTTTTTTGTCTTCATCATGAAAGCCAACCTTGCTTTACATTTCGGTTCACTCCTTGCTTTCCATTGTTCCATTAGACCACTGGGGTCGGGGAGCCCCCGGGGTCCACAGCGCCTTGCCAGAGGATCCACGATAGCATCTGACATTTAAAAGAACAAATGGATATAAACCTGTATTGTTAAATTTGTGTTGCAAGTATGAGCGGTCCTTGGATTTTATTCTGCTCCATGAAGGGTCACCAATACAATAAAGTTTGAAAACCCCTGCATTAGACTATACTCTTTGTTGAATTCAGCCACATTCCCCTGCTCGTTCGCCATATGCTCACACTATGCACTGTATGTGCTCTAGAGTCTGTAGTTGTGGTGGACAATGGGAGGCAAGTGTGATGGCAAGTGGACCCCATGCGCTTAGTTTTGCCAGTCAATAGATTGCTTCAGAAGCATGGAAAACACTCATTTGAGCTCATATATTAACCACTGACCTTTCACCAGAATTCCCAAATGTGCTGTCTCTCGTGTCTCAGTTCTTACATGAAGAGGCGGTTGTGTACAGTTCTTACAAGAGATGGTATTGGAGGAGACTTAATAGGTGGTCATTCATTCACGTCAACCTTTTCTGAGGAATCAAAAGTGATGTAAAACACAACAGCAGTCATTTATGTCATTGCGGATATGTAAACAATTAACACATTCATAGCAGTCCTCAGTTAAGTGTTTACATAGCACAAGACATAATGTACTACCCGATGCCTAAAGCGGCCAGCAAACAACTATGCCATGAGGTGTTGAGGAAATGTGTTTTTGGAAACAACAGAACCATACAGTGACCTCTGTGAGGTGGTGCATCCTCTGTAGGAAGTGGACAGGGGCCAGCTCAGATGCAGTGAACAGTATCCCATTGTTTCCCTCCCAAAACACATACAGGACTTACATAGATGCATGGAGTCAACAAAACAAGTTGTTTTAAAGGACAGAGCATATCATTTTTAGCCTCATTTCTTTTTTTCTGCTTCTTTCTGCTGCTTCACTTGCTGTCCAACTCTAATGACGCACGTGGAACCCAACAATTCGCTATGTGCTACTTAAATGGTTTCCCTGCCATTTAGTATGAAGACCATAAAACCTTATTTGTGTATGTGCACCTTAGTGTGTGCGTGTCTGCCTGTCTGTATGCATGTATAGGCCTCTGTGTGTGTGTGTATGTGTGTGTGTGTGTGTGTGTGTGTGTGTGTTTTGGCTGTGTGATGCGAGTGTTGATTGAGCCACTGCGGCCTCTGTGCGGAGCCCCTCTCCTGCCTGGTGGCACATGCTGACGCCGCAGTGTGACGTTGAGGAGTTGCAGGCGCTGAACCGAGCGCAGACAGCTCGTGCCTCCCGCGTCAGGCATGCTTTAACAGGCCCGAATGTGCTGCCAAAAGAGGAGTGAAATAGAGAGGGAGAAAGAAAAAGAGGGAGGCAGAGAGAGCGAAAGAGAGGGGAAGAGTCTCCAGAGAGCAGTACGATGGGTTTCAGACAGGGGCTGTGGTTCAAATAAACACTTTAGCTCTCTGAAGAAGAGCAGAGGACTTTCGTGTCTCTCATGACCACTGATGCTGTTGTCATCGGCTTCACAAGGGCACTTGGTGTTCTTATTGTACACTTGTTTTCATTCAGCCCTATGTCTGACAAATTCATGTCTGCCCCTGCCTGGGTTTCATATGCTAATTCTCCTATACTGAGTCTTTGGATTTGACATTTTACATCTACTGTAGTCTGACATTCATAATAGGTGTCTCATACCACTAAAACATTTACATTTACATTAGGCATTTAGCAGATGCTTTTACAATCAAGCTACAGCACAATTAAAAACCTTACTAAGAGTATGGCTTGCAAACAGGATGTGTGATACAAGGGCAGTAGAAATTGGGTGTATGTGTGCGGGGGGTACATTGTAAGTACATTTCAGGTAGTTAGAAGTTTTAAGGCAAAAGGGAAAATACCTTCATGCACTACCATCTGTACCCTCTCTGTTCACACGGAGCTGATTGTCCAGTTAGGAATACTGGTTTTTACCTCAAATTCTTTCATTTCTTCTTCCTTGGTGAATTGAATTGAAGTGCCATTTGGCTTGTTCTGACGTTCATGTTGTTATTTTGTATGCAGTGCGGACTATGTGTGTGTGTGCATGTGTGTTTCCACATGTGGTTGTTTGGCCTTGTCTTGTGACAACTAAATGTGATTTGTATTGTTTGTCTGGTCGTTTGTAGAGTTCTGTCTTGTGTCTGCTGGCTGTCTAATTGTGCCCTGCCTGAGGACCGCAGATGTGAATTTGCCTAAGGCTACCTCAGGTGCAGTACGTGTGTCAAATGGGAACATTTATGTTTGTACTAAACAAACAAATGAGTCCAGCTTGTAAAGCCAAGAGGCAGCACACAGCACCACATCGTTTCTACCACATTCATAGACAATCAAATACTTTAATATCTTTAATCTTTAATATCACCTCAGAGTGAGGACAGTCAGTGACATCCTACTGTACCTGTAACCTGTACTTACCCCAGTCATCTATGTGAGAGCGGATGTGTTCACGCTGGCTGTTGGCCAGGGAACTATCTCTGTGCTGCCAAACGAGCGACCCAGTGTGGGTCAAAATCGGGGCAGAGGGAGGAACTGGAAATAAGAGAAGGAACAAACTCCGGCCAGCTAATCCTTACAATCTAAGCAACACTGTGAAATGCATAGAGAAGTACTTGACTTCTTCCCACCTTTCTTCAACAGCGCATCATGGAGAGAGTACCTTAATTGTTTTTATAGTACTCTTATGTTGAGATTATCTTGCCATCTAGTAGGCCTAATGCAAGGCAGGCTGGGGCCGTGATATAGTCGTACATTTGAGATCTCATATTCCCTTTAATGCGAGTCCTGTGATTACGATCGTAACTGCTGATGCAGTATAACTCTGCTAATTGGCTCACACTCACTCAGCAAGTTATTTCTGCGCTCACTGGGAGCCGGCTGGCGATATTTTTAGAGGGTCAGTTTCAATGTTGACTCTTATGTTTGGATTGTATGAGGGTCTAGTGTGTAATATTTGAGGGAGAGCCAGAGTGTGATCCCAGTGGGGATAGCGGAGAGTTTTTTACAGTGCCTCTCACTCTGCCACCATCACATATTTCACTGCCATTTCCAATGAGCCTCAGAGAGGAGCTTCCGGCCATAAAACTCAACAGGTATGGACTGGACACCATTGTCTGGGCATGGGCAGAGAGAGGCAAACACATTAGGCCAAGCACTCCACTGTTATGCCAGCATCCTGCCTTACTGTATTGATGCCGTCATGGATGCCTGACCTTTCACACTCTGTGTGACCTTTGACCTTTCCTGTACTGTGGAGTATGTCTTGGGGAAGGGGGGAGGGAAGAGGATGTTTTTGTGAATGATCCTTAAACTCGTGACTAAGACCTCTGGACAGAGGCTTGATCAGTGTCATCCACAGAGCCCCAGGTCAGGAGATTGGTGAGTATAGAGGGTGGGTGTTACTATATCTATCTACTATCTATCTATAACTATCACCCCCACAGCCACACACACACACACACACACACCTCCCCCGTTTGTTTGTACTAGTGAGGGTCCCTAGTACAGCTTATATTTCAGTGACATACTCAAACCCAAAGAACAAAAACAACATTCAGATGGACACACACACACACAAATGTATACATACCACACACACACACACACTGAGTAGCCTTAACCTCAGTTGACCTGCTTGTTATTCACCAGTTGGCCTCAGTCCTAAAACCTTCACTCACTACTCCCACACAAATATACTCACACACACACGTACACTGAGCTACACTCAACTACAACTACACCCAAGAAGATAAGAATGAACGGCATAAAAGAATAAGATGGAGGACAAGAGTGTTTCTCAATATATGCCACATGCCACATGTAATGATCTGGGTTTTTCACAATCAGTAACCAACTGGTGGATTGCAGTCATTGCTTCATTTTCTGTGGGTCATACAAGGCTGCTGTCTTATCTAGGCATTTGTTTTGTTGGAGCTGATGTGACGTTGATGTGATAATGGTTGAGAACTAAAAATACCAGTGAAATTTGCATTCTATTTTCACATAAAGGAGGTCTTTGTGTTTATTTTTATCTTCCTGTGTGTGTGTGTGTGTGTGTGTGTGTGTGTGTCTTTACTACATCCATTTATGTAGTCTGCACCAGGCTGGCCTTGCAAACATGGACTACAGACATGTGCCAGAAACAAACAGGTAAATCAATGCAATTACACAAGTGCTGGTATCTGTAGTGGAGTGTCCTCCCGAGCTCATGTTACTCCAGTCTCCAGGAATCAGCACACTTTAGCGAGTAACTTACTGTATAATAGACCAGTGCACTGTAGGTTCGGGCTTGACATACTGAGGTGAACAAAGACATAGTGGATAATGTGGATTAAAATTAGTTATGAAGAGTTTTCACATTCTTTGAATAGGAGTTAGCGACCAGACTACGACTCACTATTAAAAAGGGGGCTCTTCCTCAAGTGTGGTCACACACAATGGAGTATACTGATGAAAACTAAGAGCCACATGTGCATTGAGAGGCTGATCTCACAGACATGAACTCAGTGTGCTGCTGTCTGAAATACATCTCTCCCCTAATGGGTTAGAAACATCCACTGGGCAATTAACCCAAACAGATGTGAGGGGCTTTCCGTAACCTTGGCGTCCTTGGGGGTGTAGATGGGCCAGGGGTGGGGTGTGGGTGGGGGGTGGTTATAATGTCTTCAGGCCCTTCGCAGTCATGAGTTCGAGAGAAGCAAACAGCTGCATTTCAGTGCAGAGCTGAGGGGTTTCATTTCAGGTTTGGAAGGAGGGTGACAGTCACCCCCACTCCCCTCCACTCTGCACCACCTCACCCCACCCCACCCCACCCCCTTCTCTCACTCTCAACTTTCTTCAGTAATTACTCTGGTGATTTGCAATGTCCAGAAGACAAATGCAATGTCAGCTGACACTTTTTTTTCACAACGTCCCGTGATAAAGTGAATGTGTAATTTTACTCGCCATTAGAAGGTCCCTTATGGGTTTCTGGAGGGGGGGTGGATGGTGAGGGCAGGGGAGGGGGGATTAATTGCTACATATCTCTGGCTGAAAATGTGCTGTGTCACTGGTTTCCACATACTGAACACATTTTTAGCCCTGCACAGTCTCCTTTAACACTGGGCTATTGTGTGTGCACGCACAGTCTGATTTCTAATGTTACAGGCAATGCTGGATGAATGGACTGAATTGTCTTAGAAAAATTATTGGATCAGCTTCCAAATACTTTAACAGACAAGTTAGCATGCTAGTAAAGTGTCAGCTAATAACTCATAGGCTACATGCCGGGATTGACATTGGAGAAAACATTAAGTGCAGATACAACATGAGTACAAAGAACTCCATGGACACAGGCTTTGTTGTAATACACAATATTTCTACAAAATAAATAGAATAATAATAATATATTATAATATAATAATAATGTATTTGAGATAATACTGCTATATAAATTTAAAAATAAAAATGATAAGCATTTTATGCGTTGAACAATTGGAAGCTAGTATTATCTTATAGACAAATAAATTTTTATTCAAAGTATGCCAAAAAAAATACCCACTCTCCCTGTGGTCAGTTCTTCCCATGGGGTTTCATATCATCTGATCTGTAAACTGTGTGTAGTAGTCCCCCCCCCCCAAATGAGAGCTCAATCATTACCAAACAGTACAGCTGGCAAAAATACACTACTCAACACTGAGTACATCGCTGCCAAATACTTTTAGTCATACCAATGTAGGCCACCCTAAAAGCATTATTTAGTGTGTGTTAGTGTGTAACACAATTTCATATGATATGTATTAATGGGTGTGTGCACCTGGTCCCTATCACTGCAGAAGGAGTCCTTGGACTGATTAAAGACCTCTATTTTAGGATGAATACCCCATGTTGACAAAATGGTGTCATCCCCAGTTACCAAGCAAATGATGCTTTGTTTGCTCTCATGACCTATGATGTACTGTATGTTGTAATACTTTTGTTGAATATATTTTCAGAGCGGCTGATGTCACTATAAGATGTGTTTACTTACTACTTGGGTTCACTTGCTGTACTATATGGAGTAATCAAAGTTCATATGTCTCGCTGCTGATTCTTAATAGGACAACACTAATGGCAGTACCCTCGCAAGAAGGTTCTTTATAATCCAATTTTAAAAACAATGACAAAATGTTTACGTCAAATTGGTTTATAAGAATCAATTATAAATGTACATTAAAATGATCCAGTGTGTACGTGCATAATACATCTGCAGCATATTTGGAGGCTACAGCAATCTCTTCCTGGTGGGTCAGTCAGGGTACAAAAATCCTTGAGGTGATGCAATGGAAAAGGAACACAAGGTAATTAACTAAATTTGGCACTGAGATCATGCTATCCCGTTGAGTCCACAACATACAGAACTCACGTCGTGGAGATCTAATTTTAGTTGCTTGTGACATTTAAAATAACATAGTCAAAATAAGCACAGCTTGCAATGTATGTTCAAATTAGTAGCTAAAATTCCTGTGAGCGTTTATATTTAATAAATGGAAATGGTGGTATGAAGGGTGTTTTCTGGTTCGATATACTCCCATCTGTGGAGCACAGACGCTGTGTCCGAAGTAAAGTCAGCGCTGGAGATTTAATAATGGAAAGCAAACTCAAGGTGGATGTGTGTGTAGTTCCTATATGATTCAACAACTGCTTTGTTTGACATGATTATAATATTTAGGTTTGGCGACATAACCTATATTTTGATTTAGTATAAGCAAAGGGGAAGCGGGAGCCACATTTTGCCCCCTAGTGGCTTGTCTTTGTACTGCAGAAGGGGTCTCACACAGGAACACTTAGAGTTGGCTCAGCTGTCAAACAAAGAAAAATCCAAATGTTATCAGTGGCAATATTGGGAGCTGATGGTCAGAGGAAAACAGGCATTTGCCTTAGCTGTGCAATAAGTCAAAAAGACAAACAGAAATAAGGCTTTGCAGTGTGTTATAGCCTGCTTATTGTTACAAAGTCTCTGGATGATTTACAGATTTGTTCTCATGGTTCATAAGGATGAGTGAGTCAGACATGCTGCTGTATCTTGATGCCAATTCTCACCAGTATGAAAACACTTTTGCACTTAAAACAGCAAAACCTAAATAAACAAAATAAACAACTGATGAATGCATAAATAGATAAAGAGAGAAGTCAAAAAGTAAACTGGACTGGAAGGTAGGACAGCTGAGGCGGCGAGACTCAGAGAAAATGACTGACTGAGAGTGGGGGGGTTAGAAAGAGCCACTAATAGGGCATAGTCTGAATTCCCCTCAGAGGGCAGCAGAAAGCCACCGGGATGCCCACATGAGAGCGCCTGATTAGATCTGCTCAGTAGAGTGGGGAGGGTTCATGTTTCTGGATGATGAAGGTGGCAAGGCATCATAATCAGATCTGGCTGATACAGCAGTGATAAGAGCAATCCCATCATAGTCCCATGCGGCAATTAAAATAATATTAAAGGTCTAAATATAGGCACTGTTTCAACATCAGGTTTCAAGTCTGGTAGTCAAGGGCTCTAGCGCCACCAGTGGATAAAAGCTGGAATTACATCCATGAGCATGACATTTGAACTGTATCCAATTTTCAAAAATTACGTACTGTAGGAATCCTTGTAGTGCGCCACTCGGAACACACCCTAAGACATATATTCTGCCAGGGATGATCCATGGACATTTGTGACTTTTTTGACCTAGCACTGACGTCTGTGTTGAATTCTCGCAAGAGTCAAGATTCAAGATTCAAGATAGTCTTTATTACATCTCATTAAAGTAGTATAATACTATAGTAAAATTCTTCTGTTTTTGTTCCTCAAAAATAAATAATAAATAGGTAGTGTGTTAAGTGTTAAGAGAGAGAAAGTGTGTGTGTGTTAGGGAAAAATGCAAAGTAGTGAAAGACTGACAGGCACAAGCTTAGGCTGTCATTGTTTCAGTGTTCATAAGCCTTGTTGCTTGGTTGAAAAAACTGTTCTGGAGTCTGGTGGTCTGAGCCTTAAGTCTACGATATCGCATACCAGATGGTAGCAGCTGAAATAGTCCATGACAAGCATGGCTGGGGTCCTTACTGATTCTTTTGGCCTTCCTGATGCATCGCCACTTATACAAGTCCTGGATGGAGGGCAGATCACATCCACAGATGCTTAGTGCTGTGTGCACTCTTTACAGTGCCTTTCGTTTGGTAGCAGAGCAACTTCCAAACCATGAAGTAATGCTTCTGGGCAGGATGCTCTCTGTGGTGCCTCTATAAAAGGCCTTCAGGATCTTTGTTCGCATACCAAACTTGGCCAGTCTGTGGTCGATTGCCACAAAACTTGTTGTGAGCATGTGCCAAATTGCCACAGAGCAAGAACCATGATGTTCCTATGGCAAGTGCCACAGTCTTGCTCCAATGGCAGATACTTAAAACTACTTAAAATTACTTGAAGTCAAATTATGTTCTCTGTCTAACTGGCATTAGGTCAGAATAATTTTCAATGCAGAATAAACAATGCAGGCTGTTTTAAGATCAAATACACTTATAACTAGTTGTATTATCTAATTAAGATAACACAAGATACTACTTGATAAATAATACACAAGCAAAATAGTCTCCAACAACTCGGCCTCGGAAAGTAAATAAATCTTAAAATTGATATAACAAGAATATTCTGAATTCAAGAAAATCAAACTAGTTAAGTAGTCATTTTTGCAGTGTGGTTCAAACACCTACTTGGCTCATGGGTTTGCTGCATGAGAGGTTCACCAAAAGGACACAGGGCATTCAACATCCTGACAACTTCACTGAACTCTGGAGGGCTCAGTTGCCGACACATAAAATGTTGTTTTGTTTTTTTTTCGTTTTTTCATATTAAGTGGTAAAGTGGGGAAAACATTACTACAGTTCAATCTGTTCCATTAGCATAAGCAGCTGACGAGTCTTACTCAATATTGCACTGAAAAAGAGGACTAAATTGCTTTTCCCTGCTCAGCCAGATGAAACTACTGGTCAGTACAAAATCATCCAATGTGAAGACGTAAAGTGAATTTATTGGTTATTTATGTTTAGCTCTGATAATTCATGTTCTCTTTGGGTAGTTGTTAAGTGTCTCTGTTGTAACACAGTGTTCTGACTGTTTGGAGAACATGCTCCTGGGTCAGCATGGAAGTCTCTCTGGGCCTCTTCGCATTCTCAGACGCCAGCTGGTGAGAGACAGATCCAGGCTATTGGCGAGCAACATCTCCTCGCCTTGCTCTCGTTATTTCTCGCTCTTGGACACACAAGCCAATCTTTGTCCGCAGTCAGCAACATTCCTACCCATCAGAGCCTCTCTCCTCACTCTGAACGTGGCAGAACACACACACACGTACACAGTCACTAGAGAGATGCTGCAACTTGGCCCAAATGCTTTCAGTCACTTCACACCCTGGCCTTATTGCAAAGAGCATAAGGAGCTTTTATGGCATAATCTGGAGAGCACTGTCAAGATTCCAGATGGAATGGAAAAGCAGGAGTGAATCCCATCTTCCCAAATGTTTAAATTGCTTGAATTAATAAACAGGATCATGGCTTAGTTCCAAGAAACAAAAGCTCTCCCCGCCGCCACACACACACACAGCCATAGCCCACACCCTACCACCACCACTCATACCCCAAATCATCTATGCAAGTATAAATACACACAAAATAATACAACTTTAGGTAAATTCAAATTTATGTGAAGAGTAGTTCTCCATGTTGTTTTACAGAGGATGCTCAAGTGCAGTTTAGTTGGACAAAAAGGAACCCTTAGGCCATTGGGTCACATTGAGGTCAAGCATGGAAGAATGTACATCCTTACTGCAATACAACAGTGCAGCCAAAGTCAACAATGAAGTGGAAAAAGTTGTATCTTTCACTGTGCATACAGAAAAAGGAAAAATAATGAACATTTTCTTTTCCAAGAAATTATATGCATGTTTTCTTCCTCTCTTTCACTCGCAGTTAATGTTTGTGCATATTCTTCAATGCGAAAGTACGTACCATTATAATTTTAATTCATACACACACATCCTGTCAGGAGACACACATAATCACAGTCTCCACAGCTGAAGACTACACTATTATTCATGCACTAGGAGAGGCCTCCAGCCATGTCTCTGGGGACTGTGCCAGGCAAACAGAGTGGAGTTCTAGAACATTCAGCCTGTAATGGTCTGGTGGTGACTGGTGTAATTGTGAGTTCTGTTCAGACCATTTTAGAGACCAAAACAATCCAGGTGTCATGCTGAAATCCTCTAGATCTTCTAGCTGCATAGCAAGATAAAAATCATGTGCACACAGTTCACACAGTTCTCAGTACATCATGAAAAAAACAAACACATCCCAGGAGAATTTCAAGTATGGAAATCTGACCGAATACTTCATACCCTGAAATTCTGAATCGAATAAAGCCACTTCTCTTGTTCCAGTTAACTGATACGAATCAACGCTCCACCTGACGTTCTGCAAAGCCTTCAGCGCTGAGGGAAACTATGCTGCCAGCTAAATGGTGCTTGCAGATAGTATGCTCAGATGCACAAATCAGCAATTTCCCAGATCACATCTCAGGGTGTTTTAGGGGCTGCATTGCTGTTATCCTGTGGCTCCGGTTCGGATACTGTGGCATTAGAGCCCCCCTCCTCTTTTCTCTCCATGTCGAGGAAGCCGTGTATGGCGTCCTCTATATGTGGTCTGAAGATGTGGTTCAGCTTAGGGTCCACCACCTGTGTGATAATCCTGTCCACCCCAGATTCCAGCATGCCCGATCTGTTCGGAAGACAAGAGACCCAAATGAGCTTGGTGGAGCACATGTGGGGTGGTTATCAATTAGGCTATCTTAACAAGTTTTTTGCTATGCCATAGACTAGATACTCACTGCACAACAGTCTGCCTAAGACCATTCCGCACTTGGTTCTTATTGATTGAAGGGTTCCATTCCTGAGTGCTCAGGTGATTGGACACAAAGTTGTCCACTTTCTGGCGTAAATTCTGATAGGCTGGCTGAAGAGGGAGAATAATGATAAAGTAAAACAAAAGATGCAGTCTCTTTACTCTTTTACATGTCCCGGTGATTATGCTCCTACGATGGTAGGCTACGTATCCTACTTTAAATCACTGGTCACTGAAAAACTAACCTTAGCTAACTTAGCCTACTGTACATTCACCAGCAGGTGTTCTGCTCTGTGCTTGCTGAGCACACACCAGAAGCACTAACAAGTTAATAACGAGACCCTGCGATAATGTATCTAGTGATACAGAACAGAGAGGTAGGAAATAGAAGTGAAACAGTTGCCTACAACTTTGGCTAGTTTGATAGCTGTGTATGGTAACGTTAACTAACACGATCTAGTCCAGCAGGTCCCTTTTGTAAACGAGGCATATAATCTTATTATTTTATAACGTTAAATTGGTCTGCATAGTATAAACGGACAAAAACTCACTTTTGTATCAACATCAGCAAGACAGTCTCGTCTGAACTCATCGAAGAGGCCTCGATTTTTCAGATGCTCAACAATCATGCTTATAAGCTGTGGGTCTCCGGGCGGAAGATTCGCCGCACTGCTACTTGAACTCTCCGCCATATCGTAAAATGATTTGTTGCGATGTAAACAGCTATGAGTAGATATTCACAACACCTATGACTTGAAATAAATAGCGATTAAAATAAGTATCTGCATATGTTTGTTTACAACTTAACCTCCAGTAAGATAGATCTTTCGTGTTAATGCGAGTCGCCCCAACACAATGTACTAAAATGCGCATGCTCTTACAGCGATGGATTCTGGGATATGTAGCCAAGTTTCCATTTAATGGTGAAATTAATTGATAGACAGCAATGTTAAGTAGGGCTTAATTACTGATCTTTTCGAAAGTAGCGTCTGTTGTCGGACGCTTGTGCTTTTGATCCGTTAAGGCCTTTGCAATAGGTCTAAAGAAAACAGGTTAAAGAAAACAGAGAGACATACATTTGTGAAGAAGTAAAGTGTAAGTGTGTAAGTGGAATGTAGTTTAGATTGGATACACTCATTGACGCAGTAACATGAAAATAAGCGATTTTACTGTTACCGTTTGTCACTGAATCAGCATCTCAGGATGCTAGCCTGCTTTTTAAGTTATATTACAGTATAAACGAAAGTGAAAGTCACTCGTGTTTTTGACGGTAATAAGGTGAAGTGTCATGGCTTCTTGCGCTGATGGTGAGAAAACAAATGTACATTTTTTGACAGTACGCCTGTGTTAAACGTTGTGCTTCAAGTGTAGGCGAAGATTGGATGTTGCTTTGCCTTTGTAGGCTGTTTCTTACTTTGTAATGAAATGTGTCATCAGAGAAATCGTCTTGCTTACTGACCTTCGATCAATCATGTAAATCATACCTTTCTCTTTTGCTTTCGTGTGTTTAGTCTACATTATCCAAAGCGGGAAAGCCCATAATATTTGCCAAAGAGATAATGTTTAGTTAAAAGCAAGGAGGTAACACAGGAAACCACCCACTATTCACCCAATGAACTATATTGATGTACTGTATGTGGCTGACTGCAGATGAAACCAGAGCCAGTAGCTCCATCGATGTCTCTGAAAGCTCGGACCAGTGTAGCCTGTCCGGGAGCGAGTCAGATGACCAGACGGGGGAAGATTCAGATTCCAAACAGGGAGCTTCTGGAGGCCAAAGTTCACATAGGGTCAGTCATGTCTCCTCTTTCCCGCCCTGTCCCGCCCTGTCTCTTAATCTTCAGCTTGCCACTGTCACCCTTTAGGCTAGTCTGGATGAAGGTATACCCCCTCCACAGCCTGGTGGACCAGACTCTTTCACTTCGCTTCTCTGTGTGCAAAGAGTCTGGACACTCTCGATAGCCATACTTTTATATTGTGGGAGGGCACTTTGTTTGAACTTTAAACCTATTGGTTTTGCCTGTAATTTCAGTTTGCTAATTGCTAAGAAAAACTAAACCCTTCAGAGAATATCCTGAATAGTACTGTAGCAAAATGCAATATAGAGGTAGTCTGCTAGGCAGTTCTAGCCTAGTCTGAAAAAACATCATACTGATGACTGGTGATGTTTAACTGTTTACTCAATAACTACCATGTAAATAAAATGAAATATTTGTTCCATTTCTGTTCTCTCAGTCAGAGCCTTGCAAGTTCTACAATAGTCGTGGTGGCTGCCGAAATGGTAGCAACTGCCCTTACCTGCACGTGTGCAGGTACTCCTGGGAAAGCTCCTGTCGTGAGGGTCACCGTTGTCACCTGAGACACGTTGTCGACTCGGATTCGGATGATGGGAGTGGTGGAAGACGGAATCCTAAAGCGAGACGACCTCGCAGAAGATCACCATCCAGTGGTAAAAATTTTTGAGAAGATCATCTTAAAACAAACTTCCATAGGATGAACAGACTTTAATATGAACACAGAGGATTAAAGACAAAATTAAAATGCATAGATGACAGCATGGACAATGGTTTTGGTCTTGTGCCTCTGATAAATTATCAAATAGAACAAATGGACAGAGGAGGGAGAGAAAGTATGTGCTACAGTGTGTTGAAAGTTATGCGTGAAAAGTGCGTTATAAGTGTGAAAAGACACCATTGAGTTTTATGCTGTGGTGTGTTGCAGAAAGTGAGCTGGAGGACGGTGAACCCTACAGGTGGCAGCTTGACTGTGGTCGTGGCTGGAAGAACATTGAAAATGATCACATCCTTGAAGCCCATTACTCCCGACCTAGCACAAAAGGCATCAATTTGTACAATACTCCCAATGGGTGAGTCAGTGATGTGGTATGTGTCGGAGTGTGAGCAAGAGAAGTGGAACATCTATTTCTTGAGAAGAAATAACAAATTGTTTGTTTGCTTATTAGTTCTTGCATGAAAGGCATTATAAAAATAAATCAATTCTTCTTCTTCTTAGTAGTAGCAGTACAAGTAGTAGTAAAGGGGTGCCTCTCTTTATAAACCTTCTTTTATCTCTTACAATAATGCAGGGTCATCTCTGTAAATTTTAAACATATGCGGGTGCTGAAA
This sequence comes from Tenualosa thibaudeaui, assembly GCA_027481765.1. Classification (NCBI taxonomy): domain Eukaryota; kingdom Metazoa; phylum Chordata; class Actinopteri; order Clupeiformes; family Clupeidae; genus Tenualosa; species Tenualosa thibaudeaui. The sequence continues at coordinate 23,729,706 of JAIFZK010000009.1, read as the reverse complement.
AAAAGGAACATTAGGGTACGACGCCGTGGTTCTCAGCAAACCAGATGGCTCTGGTATTACAGGGGGAGAAAACGCTGGTACCAGTATGGAGAAAAGGTTTGTAACAATAGTGGCCATGCACTGGACAGGCTAGTCTCCTGCTAGTGGAAAACAGGGGATGTGTTTATGTTGTAATTCTTCTCCTGATTTAGTTTAAACTGATAAACACAATATTTACAGTGGCTACCCAGTGACATGGGGTTGTATGTGTATGCTGGTGTTTCTTGCAGGACTCAAAGCGAAAAGGTAGTTCCATTAAAAGTTCTGTGATCGAGGCAGAGTATGAGAAAAACAAAAAGGGATCATATCAGTTCACTGTTGGATCAGACACTTATGAGATAAGATTTAAAGGTTTGTATGCTCTCCTTAACACTAGCGATTTCATGATTCAAGATGTATGTGTTGCAGCATGTGAAAGAAAAAAACACTTTATATTACCACATTGTCAAGAAAAGTCAGGACTACAGTAACAAGTTCATAAGTAATGTAGTAATATCGATTAGTTCTATTGAGTACACAGTGCAAGCAATCAATTGTTTCATAGGAGCTGAATTCATGCTTTGATCCATTTGATTTATTTGTATGTGTGTGAGTGAATGTGTGTATGTATTGAGTTTCTGTATCGCCCTTAGACATGTGCCAGGAAAACCTGTCCTCTGGACAAAAGCGAAAAATCTGCCGACGTCCCTTGTATGAAAGTTCTCAAAATCATGGAAGGTGAGTGATATGACAATTTTTACATATTGTAAAAAACAAAACAGTTTTATCGCTTTTTTCTGCTAATCATGCTGTCTTTGGATCTAGGCTGACCCAGAGAATGAGGGGGATTGATGTGTCTGGTCCAGCCAGAGGCATATGGCAGTTCAGTGGGAGTGGCAATAAGTGGTATGATTTCAAACAGGTAAGGCCTCAGTAGCCAGGCTAGCGCCACCTTGAGAATCTGCTCAGTATCACATTTTGCTACAGCACTGCAGGGACCTCTCCAAAGGCTTAAGCTTCCATAGGCAAATGCTTGGGTGACCAATCAGCGAACAGAGGAAAGGCTATATCTTCAATGGGAGGGCTGACATCGATGTCGTGAACCACAAGTGGTAGCGAATGCCCAATAGTTTTAAAGTAAAGTACACCAATTGAGGGATCTTAGATGCTATGCACAAAGTGAAACAATGTGAAGGCAGTTGGTATACGAGGCTAAGGGAGTATGAAAGTGAAGGGATTAGAAAACAAAGTGGACAAAGATGTTGCTAATAGCTTTTACTCAAAGACACAAAGCCACGAGTGAGAGACAAGAGTTGAAATTATTTGTGACAATCCATTCAGGCTGACTGACATTATTTCCTTTACTAAGCCTTAGTAAAACTGATTTATATTTTGCATGTAGCTGACTTACATTTTGGTCAACTATCAATTGTTCAGGGCCAGTCTCCCCTAGAGCAACTTAAGGTTAAGTGCTCAGGGGCACAACTGTGGCAGCTGGGATTTGAACCCACAGCTTTTCAGGCTACTTGCGCGCTAGCCAGGTTCCTGAACCGCTATACTACCAGCACCCCGTTTGCACATGTTATTCCTACAGTAAGCTCATAAAAATGAGCACATTGCGTGTGTTCTCTTGTGTGTTTAGGGTGTGTGTTCAGTAAGCAGTGCTGACATCGAGGCCCAGTACCAGAGAAACCCTCAGGGTCGGATGTCCTTCATGATCAGTGGAGAACCTTACGAGATAAACTTCTCCAGTAAGTCCCAAAACACGTGACTTGGTCTTTTACCATAAGTTTTCATAGTGTTTTTTTTTATTATTAGGAGTCATTTATAAGAATATTGTCAAACATTCAGCTTCAGTGCAAGATTAAAGCAACAGGTTCTATCAGGTCTGCACTACATAGCATAATCCTGTTCTACAACATTGTTGGTTAGGTTAAGGGAAATGTGAAGTCTGAAACACACCCTTAACATAACTTGTCTTGTGATCACATTTATGTCTATTGATGTTTTTGTGACATATAACAGGGAGGACTATGTCAGAAATTAGTGTTGTCACAATACTAAAATTATGATGACTTTGATGAAAAAAGAGGCAGAGCCTTAGAAAACCTAAAAAAAGATCTAAAAAAAAATAAACGTCAGCATAACTTTTCCATCTATCATCTAACGTTTTGAAACTGATAACTGAATTATAAAAGGTTAAATGACTATTCTTTACATGTGAATATTAACAATATTAAAAATGTAACTAACACCTGCAGTCATTTTTCACAATGGGATAAGGTATCATTTCTAATATCAGGGTATTGATGATCATTTTCAGTATATGATGTGACACTAAGACACACACTGAGAATGCTCTGTGGATACATTTCATAGGACTTCCTGGCGAGTTTTTATGATGTCTTTTTCTTCTTCCTCATGTTGACAGCAATGACCCAGTACAACAAAGCCAAGACTAAGAAACGTGACGTCCAACGAATATAGACATGTTGTGGTGGTCTACAAAATACTCAGCTATACTGCCTTAAGAAGAATGAAAACAGCTTTGATCCCTCTTGTCATTATATAAAGAGGAAGAGGATATTAACTGATTTGTATGGGACAATGGAATATGGGACAATGGATGGTAGAGGTATTCTGTGGTGATAATAAATGTCTATGCAAGTTAAACATAATACATGTACCAAAGCCATACAGAATCATCAGACCAATCAGAATCATTATATTGTGTGCATGGTGGAACAGGGATACGTTCCTCAAATGACAGTCGGACAGTTGGATAAAAGGGTCTGCTAAATACCAGTCAGCTTTACTTTAGACTCATGGAATCTGTGTTTACATATGTAAGGTTACAGCCTTGCCTTGAAGAATGCCACACAACATTGTGGCCGCTGTATTTAACAGGAAGCAGTTTACAACACTTATCTCTAGTCCTGCTCTGTGAGTGGACAAGCCAAATGTGGTATGCGGTACAACGCAAGCTTGACTCAGGAAAGACGACACTCCTGCTATGCGTAGTCTCCAGGCACCTTTGCATCTAAACGTCACATCCTGGGGAATTTAAATCTTGTCTCTTTATATCTAATCTTGTAAAGCAATAACAGAATGTGGATTCTTAACTGCCAGATTATCTGTAGGAATATGAACATTCAGGTAGTTACCCCAGTAGTGTTTGGGTTAGTGGTAGTTACCCCAAGCAGTGATTAGTAGATCTGTTAAAAACTTTAGTGACTTCTCTTGAGTTGGTCTCTTAATTTACAGATACCCATATTTATATGGGTAAAAGTACAACAGACTTACTCATTTCTGACCTGTAACAAATAGCCTGGTCTGGAAGTCCTTTATGATTGAACAACACACACACACTACCAAGAAACATACTGTATTCACAGACGTGGGCAACACAGTAAAGGATGTTTCAATAATCCATTAGATGGAGACATTTAAACTATTATATACCTTGTTAGACAGAAAGGTAATGAAATTACAGTTTGCGCTGTAATGTCTTACCCTTAACAATGTCCAGACAGTCAAAAAGTTAAACTAAGATTTGTTGCTATTCTTAATCTTTCAACGGTACATTTGTATTAGGTTATGTGGAGCCGACAGCGTTATTAAATTTTCCTCTTACTGATCTACATTTGTGAAAGTCTTTCATTAAAACAGAAATCAATTTGGAGGCATTTGGTGCTTTCAAAGGCTCTCTGCTGGATGTCAGCCACCTGGAAATGAAGTAATACTGTGTTGCTTGAGGATAAATGGTCAGGCACTATTGAAAGCCCATTAAAATAATTAAAATAATAATTGCGGTGGTGTCATTATTATGGGCTGCAGTTCAATTATCTATTGATTTAATGATGCATAGAATAGACTGCCATTTCAGTGGATCTGATGAAGGCCTTCAGTCATGTGGTTACCTCATTTCATGAATAATTTTTCATGTGGTCAGCAGATGGCGCTCTAACTCATCACAGCTTTTTCGTGTTTGGCTGGAACCACCCAGTGAGTGGTAAGTGGGAAGTCTCTGAGATCAAAATTTTCAAGCTTTTTGTTTAAAATTTATGTAAGTATAATTTACTGGAAAAAGACAGTATAAATCCAACTATGACAAATAACTCTTGACTTAGTAAAGTCCAGCCCTTATTATTCTTTAAATAAAAATGGTTCTGTTCAGACTGCTGCAAAATGCTATTGGTGATTTCACTGCCTATCCAGCAAGCACTGATTACGGACTTGAGTGCCGTGGAGCTCCAGTAAAAATAAACCCAGTCGCCTGCAAATCTCATTTGTATCAATGAATGAACATATGAGCCTCTTGGTTGCCAAGGGAACATTTTAGAGTTTATTCCTGCGCCAACATTGAAGCACTCCCAGCCTGGCACTATGTTTCCCCATGGGTCACATCTGTGCTGTTGCTGTGTAAATACATCCCCGTTAAAACACAGATACGGTAATATGATTCGACCATTAACACATATTTACACATTTACCTACAAATGAAGAATGAATAGTGTCTCAGTTATTAGAGTAATGGAAAAATAATCATTATTTTATTCTACTGGTAACAGTTGCTTAAAAATATGAGAGCTTCAAGAATATATAGATAGCTTCAATAGGTTGCAGAATATGCACTAGAATGACATTATACATCAATCTAATTTGCAAGGTTCATGTTGAACTAATGCTTTTGGTTGTGTTTTGTGTTGCTGCTATGTCATGTTGAGCTGCAATCCTGTAACCTCACTAACTCTATTGGCCTAATTACTCTTTGATTGCATGCCAAGTTGAGATACCACCTGGGATCTCAGCTGGATCTTTGAGATCACATCCATGAATGAACTAAACACAGGGACTCTAACAGAGACACCCTTACCCCTCCTTACTGTGCCCTGGGATGATGAGGGTGGAGGAACTGAGATGGATTCAAATTCACCACCTGTGTCATGCAATCAAGCCAAAGTAACAGAGGTTGTTATAATTAATCCATTCAAATACATAATTATTAGTCACAGTCAGGATGATAACATGAACATCTCTGCATATTATCTGACTATTGTTTATGAATCCTGTTTTGACTATTGTTTATGAATCCTGTTTTGACTATTGTTTATGAATCCTGCATTAAAACGTGTCACTCTGTGATGCAGCATTAGTGTCCTATACCATGAGTGGTCTTACAGACTTCAGTGGCTTTGTTGCCAATTCAACATGCTAAATCAGTGGCAGACAAACCAGCAAAGGTCTGTCAGTATTGGCTGAGCTGCACATACAGTTCAAATTTAGGGCCACAGACACTCGTCAACAGGCCCGATACTCAAAGCTTGCTGTTAGTCTATTAGCGTCCATGGAGACCAGGTAGTCAAGCTCATTCTCCAGGCCCATCCAACCATCCCTCACTCTCCATTCACTCAGTCACCTCCTCATTGTGATGACATTGAAAGGTTCAAAAAATTTAAACCTCACATCCTTTTGGTTGAATTGGCCTGCTATTAATTATACTGGTAAGTTATATCCTGCTGACAGAGAGATCATTCGGCCTGGGTATCATGGTTGTACGATAGCAAAATCAAGAGTAGAGCGACTATCAACCTTCTACTTGAAATGCCGAAAATGTGTGTGTGTGTCTGATCACACTGATTTATGCATTGCATTCCTCCAGAGAGAATCCCTCCCATCTGCTGTCCCAGTGGAGAAGTGCCGCACTCGCAGAACCACTCCACATATCTGAGTGTGATGTGTGATGTGTGATGTGTGATGTGGTCACGCCTAAATGTGCGGCCGACTCACAGCAGAGGTTTGCTGCTGTGAACGGCACACCATGATGAGATCTCTCATCAGGAATTCAACAGCTCACACTTTCAGATTGGCAGTGAGGCTGCTAGTGACAAAAAAGATTCACACACACACACACACACACACAAATGTATACTTGTACCCTCTACATTTCACTACACATTTGTTATGTGTGAATATACAACGTATGAAGAACATCCTGTAAATGGAAAAACATACTGTAAATACCAGTGCATAGTTAAATTTTTATCTGTGGCTCAGAAGATGTGTATGTTGTAATTTTAATCTCTTTAATCTATTTTAATGTTATATGTTTATCACATCATTTTTTTTTATTTTATGGCAGTAAAAGACACAAGATAGATTCATATCAGTCATATCCTCAAGCAAGGTGTGCGTGGGGAGGTTGTAAAAGAGAGAGAGACAGCAAGAGAGAGAGGGAGAGAGAGAGAGAAAGAGAGAGAATGAATGACTAAACATATGTGTGTCTGTTTGCAAATGTGCGGTGTGTATGTTTGCGTCTGCCATTTTAGTCACTGCCAGGAGACAATGCACAGCTGTTGCTGGAGCGCACTGAGCTCTCCACTGCTGCCTGCCAGCCATGTCATTTCATTTAGTTCATGTCAGCTGCCAATTGTGCACATATCCTGGAGATGAAACCGATATGGATTGTCCCTCTCCCCTACCACTCACCCCCCAAACAACACACACACACACACACACACACACACACTCTCTCTCTCTCTCACACACACACAGACACACACACACACACTCACACACACAGTCACCATCCAGGCTCTCTGTGGTTGTACTTTGCCATTTTGAGCCTGCCTGCTGATTTGATTTCACTGTGCAGATGTCAGGCTTGTGTCCAGAGGGACAGAGATTATGGTCTTTTGAAGGCAGCGATGTTGGATGTCTGAGTGTTGTGTTTTACAAGGGTGGTGCTACACACTGCTGTTGCATTGGCAGTGCTAGAGAGAGACAGCACAGGCAAAATGGTGGGAGGCTGGAGGTCCAAAATACCAAAGAAGAACAAAGAGTGCAGACAAAAGTGCACAAACACACACACACACACACACACACACACACACACTCACACACCCAAAGACACACCACCATCCCTCACCACCACCTCCTCACACACACACACACACACACACACACAGGCTCTCTCCACATTTACAAAGCTATTTCGAGTGGCAGCACTGCATTAGCATAGTCAGGTGGATATGAAGCAGACAGATGCCCTTTGATGGTAAGTCCTTTCTCTAGCCACTAGGGGGCACTAATCTCAATTTCTTGCCATCCTCTCAAGAACCATAGACCTGAATCCACAGGAAACACGGAGGCATATTCCTTTCAATTAGTGTAATGGACATTTTGTTTAGCTATTCTGCTCCATTTGCATTAAAAGTTATACATTTATCCAGGAGCTGCTGAGTTCAGGCTTTCTGAAACATGAAAAAGATTTCTTGCTTGCACTCATGGGCACAAGTATGTATGCACATGCAGGCGCGGGTGTGTGTACACAAACACATACACACACACACACACAGAGTGATTTATCATCAGGAATTTATGAGCAAGTGAAACCGATAAAAATGAGGTCAAGTTAGTCCTGCTGTATTATCCAACCAAATTGTAATTTGTGCACACACACACACACACACACACACACACACACACACACACACACACACACACACACACACTCATGCACATTTGATCTGAAGACAGAAATACAACAGAAATATTCAAGCAATCTAAAGCAAGGGTAGGACGCATTCTCTCTGTCTCTGCACCATCCACAGTGTGCTTGCCCATCATTTATGAGCATCTGCAGGCATTAGTGTGTGTGTGTGTGTGTGTCTGTGTGTGTGTCTGTGTGTGTGTCTGTGTGTGTGTGTGTGTGTGTAGCCTGGGAGACAGAGAGAATGAAGCATTACCCATCAGGCCCTTGTGTGTTGAGAGACTATAAATAGCACGGCCGTGCTGCCGACTGACATGAGGAGTGGCTGTGAGATCGGGAGCCATCTCTGACATATTGCACTCACGATCCACCGTGTCACAGGGCTTTGCAGCCTTCTCTTACACATGGCCACACACACATACACACACACACACACACACACACACACACACACACACACAGACACACACACACACACAGACATACACACACACGCACACACACACAGACACACACACACACAAGACCAGCAGGGGTTTGATGAACAAAGGTGTATGCTGTGACTACACCATTCCTTTCCCATAAATAAAAATCAAAAATGCCAAATGCCAAAATGTCTTAAACAAACATGCTGATTTTTCATTTGCTGTCTATTGTGTGTTCACACATAAGGTCCATTATTGCATTTAAAATTTTTAAACTCAGCAGTAAGCCCTCAAAAGGGCACAGGTTCCACAGCCTTTAGAACTGGATGATTTATTCATAAATAATAATGTTTTTTTTTCTGCCCAGGCATGTATTTCATCAAGCTGAAGTGTTGCCAAGCAACAAAGACACAGTCACTCTAAGTTTTGAATCAATTTGTGACATTGAAAGAATGAATGAAACACAGTCAACTTAAATGGCATCAAAGATCAGCCAATCATGAAGAAGAACCGGAACCATCCATTTTAGAACTGGCAGACTTTCATCCTGCAATGTCCAAATATGTAAGTGTGTCGTAGCAGTAGGCCTGCCCGTATGTCCTTTCAGTTTCTCTTTTTCAGTTTCATTTTTCCTACGCCCCATTCAGTTAATGTTAGCTGCCTGTTAGCTATTCGGTCTGTTGTATCAAATTTTCTCATTCTTTTTCCAACATACAGCATTCAAATAACAGGGCTGTGGATTGAATCACACAGGATTTCTCCTTTAAAGGAGACGCCACTGTTTTGGCCAATTTACTAATTTTCCACCTCCCCTACTCTCATTCCAGTGTAATTATCAAGTAGAGCAAGTAGCTGAAGGCATAGATCAAGTAGTCCAAGCATAGCTAAGTGGGTCCAAGCCACAGTTCCTTGATTATTACGCTGGAACGAGAGTATAGTCCCATTTTGTAAATTGGAATTTGTCAGTGTCAGACTTTATATAGGGACACACCAATGAGGGCCGTTTGCTTGTGTATAACAGAACTTTGTGATGTTCAGTTCTGTTCTGGTTGTGCCTGGGTCTTAGTCATCATTTAATTAAATATCAGAAAGTGCAGAGTAAATAATCTTGGCGTCCTTCTGGCAGAACCCCCACCCCGCCTCACTGACACCCACCCACCCACGAATGCACACAATTCAATGTGCACACTTCATGTACACAAACATTCCTCTGTAGATTAAGTCCGATTTTCTACTCTGTAATATTGGTGTGTGTGTGTGTGTGCATGTGTGTGCATGTGTGCAAATACCCTCTGCGTCACTACAGTACATTACAAAATAACACACTAATTTGACACTGACAACAGACCCAGCTGTTTTCTGTGTTTGCACTGCATCCTAAACCATGGATGGCCATGTGTGTGTCTCTTTGTGCGTGTGTGTGTGTGTGTGTGTGTGTGTGTGTGTGTGTGTGTGTGTGTGTGTGTTTGCATAATGGTGTGTGCTAGTGTAGGAGGGGAGGTTTCTGTGTGGGTTCCCAATGTTACACAGACCCACTGCCAGGCTTCATGCATCTTTAAACATCAGAGTGAGGCTTCACTTACTCTCCACAAGGCCAATGACCAAGAAAGAGAGAGAGAGAAAAATAGAGAGAGAGCGAGAGAGAGAAACAAGCAAGCAAAAGAACTGTGGGAAGGGGAGAGGAGAGGAGGAAAAAAGAAAAAAAATGTGATAAAAACTCCTCACCACTCACTCGTAAGAGATCTCAGAGATCCAGACCACCCCACCCCACCCCACCCCAGCCCAGCCTTGGGGACCCGCCCCCTCCCATCTCTCAGTTTCTGTCTCATTTCTCTGTGCTAGTGTGGGTATTCCCCTAATCACGCAGTCCTCCCCGTCCACCAGCTCTCTCTCTCTCTCTCTCTCTCTCTCTTTCTATCTCTCTCTCTCTCTCTCTCTTTCTCTCTCTCTCTCTCTCTCTCTCTCTCTGTGAACATCATCAGTGTAATTATCTGCTTCCAGTCATCTGAAGGAGAAGCATCTGTCTCTCCTTCTGTTGACCTCCAATACACCCCTCCCCCCATTCTATCTCCTGTTATCTACCCCCAACTGTACTTACTCCTGTCCTCGCTTTTAAGAAACCCAAACTGAGCTGAGATGTTAAATTCAGTGAATAGAGAGATGGAGAGAGATAGATAGAGAGAGAGAGAGAGAGAGAGAGAGAGAATTAATAGAAAAGCATGGTGGGGGTAAAGATATATCTTGATGTGTGTGTGTGTGTGGTGTTTAAGGTTTACAAGTATTAGGCCAACTGGGTGGGGTGTGTAGGATGATTGCCATTGTTACTCGAATTGGACAGCTTTTCTGTCACTCTCTGTGAAAGCATGTCATTGGCCCCTTAAAGCCACTGGTCCTGCCCTTAATGCTGAGCTCAATCTGCTTCACACACGCACACCCTCATCTCAGTGGAATTCTCTATTCCATACCACCTATCTTGTAAATACATGTTGGGAATATGCTATGTCTATCAGTGTGGATATTCAGCTTAACATTTTAGTTTTGTATAGATGCAGGCAGGTAATATCCTGTGTGTGTGTGTGTGTGTGTGTGTGTAGCCCTACTTTGAGGTAATGAAGCTGCAGGATGCTGTGGGTGGAATGGATATGGGCTGCTATGGAAACGTGGCACATCAGCCTCTGCGAAATGCCCTGGGTACCAGCCTGAGATTGCACTCACCTTTAAAACTTGAACACTGGGCACCTTTTTCTCTTTCTTTTCTTTTTTTTTCATCCCACTGCACCAACCGCACAGAAACCCCACACTGGATGCTGCACCACTACTGCTGCAACGGCTGAAGGACGTCTTCAGCGAGTAACTGATCTGGGGACAGTCTTGGGAGAGCCGGACTCAGAGCATAGAGAGGCAACTCACTCTGATGTTTCAAAGCCTTCTGAGTCAGACACGTGGGCAAGCCAATGTATTATTCATGGAGGGTAGGAGATTGTGTTCAGACCTGTGTGTGTGTATGTGTGCGTGTGTGTGTTTGTGTGTGTGTGTGTTAGCAAAACAAAGAGACATAGAAAGAGAGAGAGAGAGAGACTATTTGTGTTTATAAGTGAACAAAACACTCTCAGAATTCTCACAGAGAGCTCAATTCATACATCTGTCAGTTCTCATAAAAACAAACAAAACCCAGCAGAGATGAATAAGCAGGAAAGGTGCCAGAGACAGAGAGAGCAAGAGAGAGACAGAGAGAGAGAGAGAGAGTCTAAAGTACAGTGAGGCAAACAATGAAAGAGATGGAGAGAGAGACAGGAGAAAAGAGCAGGGCTAATAGCAGACAGCAGCCCCCCCCCCACCCCCCCTCGCTGAAAATCAATAGCGGGGATCTAACGTCTCTCTCCATCCACAGAGGATGAGTCAGGCCTGGAGGAGAATCAATACTGTGTGTAAGTGACTGCCATAATGGCAGGCAGCAAGCAGCAGGAGCAATGGCGTCGGTGGGTGGGTGGCTGGGTGTAAGCATGTAAGTGCGTCTGCATGTGTGAGTGCGTATGTGTGTGTGTGTGTGTGTGTGTGTGTGTGTGTGTATGCACATCTGAATATGAGCATGTGTTTGTGTGTCAGTGTGTGTGTGTGTTTGGATGTGTGTGTGTGCATACAGTATATCAGTTGTGGCCTGGGCCTTTTGCCCTCCCCCTTCTTCTGTATATGATAACAGTAATTCAATTGAGCTGACGGGATTGGGAGGGAGAGGGTTTGAGTGCATATGTATGTGTGTGTGTGTGTGTGTGTGTGTGTGTGTGTGTGTGTGTGTGAGCTTGTAAGCTACGTGATGTCTGAGTTGGGTGGGATATGATCTGGAATAATTTGTGACACCCACTCTTAACCCACACATAGATGCACATAAACTGTCATACAATTCCCAGGCCCATGTGAATATGGATGAACTATTTCACTCTATTCCATCCCCCACACCCACACCTACCCACCCACACATATACACACACACACACACACACTGGGGAGTCAATGATGATTTACAACTCTGTCTAATGTTTTGGTGAAATAAACCAAGCTGACCAAACCATTTGGTGAACTATGAAGAATGCTTATTCTCTTTGTTGGCCATTTTCCAAAAAGTTCCCCTAAATGTCAACATTTCTACAGTAAGACCAAGTGTGGCAAATTCATCTTATAAATGCATCTGGTCTACGTAAGTAGAGGAAAGCCAGTGGTTTAGGGCCAGTGAGGAAGCTATGCTAATAGCTGACAGGCACATGCTAACATGTTAGCTAACACTATCCTCGGTTGATTTGTGTATCTGTTGGTCTTAATGAGGGGATTTATATGTATTAGAGTGACAGCCAGTTCTAATTCTGGCATAGAAATTTTGGGGTTTTTTCCACACGCCAAATGAGAACACAACAGGCCCACACCACACTGTGCCAAACCAAAACACATCACACATCTCCTTACGTGCGTCACTTCATCAGGAGAAACCAGAGCACACTAACACACGTCTCTCCTCATACCAGTCTAGCTCCATTTCCCCCAGCTCAAACCAAAACACACCAGCACAGACACACACTCTCAGAGCCAAATACACAATAACACACACTCCCAAGACTGCCACTGGCACAAATCCAAGCCTAATTACTGAACTCTTTTAAGAACTGACTGGGCAGCCCTTTACTAGTTTAGTTTAACGTGTGTGTGCGTTTGTGTGTGCGTTTGTGTGTGTGTGTGCGTTTGTGTGTGTGTGTGTGTGTGTGTGTGTGTGCGTTTGTGTGTGTGTGCGTTTGTGTTTGTGTTTGTGTGTGTGTGTGTGTGTGTGTGTGTGTGTGTGCGTGCGTGCATATATGTGTGTGGGGGGAGGGGAATGGGGTGTGTTCTGTGTTCTGTGTATTTGCTCTCCTTGCCCTTGTATGGCATGGTGCCATTCTGTGGAACTGTATGGCATGGTGCCATGCTGTGGAACTGAATGGCTGGTGTTTGCTGGATGGCAGCATATGCTCACCTGTTGAGCACACATATATGGGGCCAGAGGAAAGGGGAAAAACATAATTGACCACTCCTCAAAAACAATACTATTCATAGTAAAAACATAAAAAAAAACAAGTAATTGTAGTTTTGTTTAAAAATTAGGACTTTTTACACAGTAATTGTGACAGTTAGATGATAGATGGGTCATCCTGAGATCACAACATGCCTGAAGGAGAACAGTCAACTGTACGTGCAGTGGGTGAATGTGTCCATGTGTCCTGCTTCTTAAAAAATATATGCAATTGAGTGAATGGGATTCAACTCCAGCATGAGGGTAATGCAGTGAATTGCATTCCTTTTGTCAAACAGCAGTTAACCCTGTTTTAATTTTGGAGCAGTAGGGGTCTGAAACCACACACACACACACATACATACACACACACACACAGACACAGACACACACTGCTTAAAGGCTGGGTGGAAAAGCCACGTGTGTTTATGGGTTCAGTGAACCATACGGTCCACTGTGGAATGTGAAAAGCTTGTATCAGCACTTTACCGACAGGGAAAAAGGCCAAACAAAACACCCCCCCACACACACACATCCCCAACCCCCTAGGCTGCCCTGCTTAGCCAATCAGGACATCGTCCTGCCTGGCAGGTCGTTCATCCACTGCCAACTCGGGGAGTGAAAGGCTTCATCAGCTGAATTACTAGAACTTATCTGTCCCAATCAATTAGGTCTTCCAAGGAGAAGTATGTACACACACACACTCTAACCCACGTACACAAACATACTCCCACACATTCACACCCACACACACCCACACAGACACAAAGTACAGGAGGACACAAAACAAGCGTGACCTATCTAGACATATAAACCCCATTCTGTTTTTCACTAGAGGCAAATGTACAGCCCTAGATATGCAGAAACTGGGACCTTTTGTGACGTCATAATCCACTAATCTTTAAACCTTGCTTCAGTATCCCTTTCCACAGAGTGATGAATACCTCCATATCTGTATTTCAGACAGACTCTTCCTCTGGGTTAGCCAGACAAGCCAGACTAGAACATGAAAATGTATAGTCTGGCCATGACCAGACTGGACTCAATCCTTGGGGTGAAGTCAGTGGTTGTCTTTCAAACTGCCTTTGCATGCAACAGGATAGCGTTATGACCAATCACAGCCATCTTAGTTGTTTTTTTTGCACCATCACAGCCTTGTTGTTATCGTGTTAAACCCGCTCAACAACTCTCTACAAAAATAGAGCATTGTTATTGGTTTTACCAAATCTTGGTGAGATCAGAGGAAGACTTACTAAGGCCCCAATGGTGCGTGGCTAGATGTACCTGCTGAGCAAAACTATTTGCCACCACTTAGGTGTGTCTACATTTCTAGTCTATCTCTGGGTTGCTTTTATACCCAATCATGGTGCTAGACTAGTTAACCTAGAATCAGAATCAGTTTTATTGGCCAAATATGGGTGTAATTAGTCATGAAAATTTGTCATGAAATATCATATTACAAGTTTTTGAGACAGGTTGCTGAGCAATTTTTTTTTTTTGCTTTAACATTGATATTCTCTATGGGTTAACAAAATATTGTTGGCATCTTGTACTTTAATAGGCCTACTAAATACATTTTTGAAATTTATGAAATTATTGACTATAATTCATTTGCTAATTGAGATGTTTTTGTTCAGACGTCCTTTAAATGTACTTGTATTCCCCAATAGAACTATGTATGAATACGTTTTTGCTTTTTCTTTGCTTTTAGGATAAGATTAAGATATTTTGTCGGAAAATTTGGACTTGGTGTGGAAGAGTCGGACTATAGTTTGGACTATAGTTGCTCTTGTCAAATTTATAGTTATCTATTTATAGTTTTTTTTTTTGACTTTTTTCTTATCATCTAAAAAAATTAACCTAATCTCTCCATCTGAAGCTTTTACCATATGTCACTGAGTAACCTTTGACATAGTTACACACACAAACTGCCCCTGCAATAGTAATGCTGTGTATGAGAATAGTGTAGACAACTGAATCTGATCATGCTTTCAAGTATCAGTATTCTACTGTGTTTGTTTTCAGATACAACAGTTCTCTAAACACAGTATTTTGAACCATTGACTGGAGAGGGTATGGTATTCCAAGAACTACACAGCTCCTAAGGTTTACATTTGCACTGCCTCTAGGAAGCATTGACCATATATATGTGGATAGCTGTTTATTTAGTTTGTGAATATAAAGTAATGTACCGGGCAACAGTCTTATTTAGGAATTGAACTTATTTATACGTTTATTGACAGATTAGAAGATCGTGTCATTGACCTAAGCACTTGACATAAAAAAACAACATTTTTTAAAAATCTACCCAGAGGGTTTATGCCTCTCTGCTATGTCCTGCAGTTTGTTTTTACGTCAAGCTAATATTTAAGTTTCTATTTTTATTTAACAGTCATCAGGTGAGTTTTATGAGGATTTGGCTTTTGTGCTGCTTGACCAATCAAATGCAATTATGTCTAATTATGTCATGATTCCTAGGCCCTGGGAAAAGACCCTTTCTTGCCCAAGGTAAGAATTACAGTCAGTCAGAGGAACTATAACAGGAAAAATTTCCATGTGAACCTTGAAAAGTTCTATGAATGAATAGCAAAATGTTCTACAGCAAAAAATGTGGGTGGTATTTAATGTATTTCTCTGTCTGTCATAGACCTTTATATTAGTTGTAGAATGATGTGGTGTCAGATATTGCATGCAAAGAGATTCATCTTTTTAAATCAGAAGTGATTTACGTTGGAACAAGAGTGATCAGATCATTTCTCAAGGGCGGGAAGAGGAGGATCCTATAATAACTGAATGAAGAATCTAGTCAGGCAGAGACGCCAGAGCAGGGTCCAGGGCCCAGTGGAATCAAGGATTACTTTTACAACTGGGCCCTAATCACAGATAGCAAAACATGGGATTTCCAAATCACTTTGGTTCAGATTAAACTGTTTATAAAAACCCTGTAGCATCTTACCCCTGTCACAGGTGGATATCAGAACTCAAGAGCTTAGGGCTGAGATCTGTATGTCCAGTATACAGCCCATGTTTTATATACATAGGGGCCTGTCGTCAAGCTGTGATTAGACAGGTAGACAGATAAATAGATAGATAGATAGGTAAGTAGGTAGGTAGGCAGATAGATAGATAGATAGATAGATAGATAGATAATTTCATTTATCCAGAAAGGGGAATTAAGGTGTCTAGTAGCTTATACACTATATACACATACACATAATGATAGGCACACAGACATGCCCATGACTTACACAGACATACACACAGGTAAGTGGTTGGTAGGGTAGTGAATGTACAGTATTTAGAGTGAGTTCCTGGAGGCATATTGTGAGGGAGGAGGGAGGGCCGAGGGAGGGAGAAGGGTGCCATAGGGGTGGGGGTGAGGGGTTTTGGGTGCTGCTGGGTGCTGGGTTGCAGGGCCACTCTGCTGGGCTATTTCATTCCACAGCCCAGTATGAGGGAGAGTAAATAGGGTGATCGGTTGCTCCCACTGACCCTGGACTCACACTCACACATGTGACCGCCCACCCTACTGCTGTGGCTGCAAAACAGGCCACACGACCTATTTACACACACACACACACACACACACACACACACACACACACACACACACACATACATACACAAACATACACCAAAATTACACACATACTACTCAGTCAAACATACACACAACCACACACACACAGATGCACACACACACACACACACACACACACACACACTAAAATTACACAGATGCCACTCAGTCAAACATAGGCACAACCACACACACATACACACACACACCAAAATTACACACATACTACTCAGTCAAACATAGGCACAACACACACACATACATTCTTGCACAGACTGTAGTATCTTCCCCTCCTTGTACATGCTGATGTAAACAATCATGTATTTAAGACATTCACAGAGGCTGCCTATAATGTGTGTTTCCTGCTGTTTTTAAGGTGAGTGAAGACGTCCATGTATATGACCCCCTGACTGATCAGGGACGAGAGGCTTCAAGACTCCTTGACCAAATGACTAATGAATGGCTTACATTGAGTCTCATACAAGACAGCCACAGAGACACATGATCTATGTGGTTAATGAAGCTAGTTAGCCTTGTTAGTTAGAGTGGGAAGTGGCCAGAAAGATCTTTCGAAGAAAGAGGAACAACTCTATGGCCATAGACCACAGGCAAATTCAGAACAAACACAGGCAAAAGGATTTGTTCAACAGACAGAGGGAAATTATAACCAAAGATTACGGGGTTCATTTTGAACACTCACAAGACGTGTGAGCCCTCTTAAATAACCCTTCCCCTAAATTTCCATCGCACAAAGAGACCAGCACAGAGTACAGCCTGTCCCTGTGCAAGAGGTCATAGCCTCTGAAACAACATGCCTCATGGTAGCAGAGAACATGGACAGCCCTAGGTGACCCAATATTAGCTATGGGACGCACTGTAAAAGTGTATGTTCCAACCATTGATAATGGTTGGTTGAATCATTCAGTCAAAACCATTGTAAAACCAATGCAAGCTCTCACACTGACCGTATTTGGGTCTATATTACAGCACCATACAAACGTTTCAGTTGCTGTATCTCAGTGTTGCTTGGCAACCATTCAGCTGAAAGAAATTTCTTGGCACTGATTATTTATGAAGATTTCCTGGTGCCATGTCTTTATTTTATGAAACTGTGCCAAATGTGTGTAGAAATTGTTTTAGAAAAGCAACAATAATCCCTGAAGTGTATTATGTATACAATATCTGCACTGTACGGCAATGATGAATTATGATGAGAGATTAGAGTGGTCAAGTGTATGAGAATTAAGATGACAAATCACAACATTCTGGTGTTTGATAATCAGAATCATCAGCATTCTCTATGAGAGAGAGAGAGAGAAAGAAAGTGAGAGAGAGAGAGAAAGAAAGAGAGAGAGGGGGTGGGGTGGGGGGGGGAGTAGACTCACATGGCCAGAGAGCATAGTCACATGTGCTGTGCATGTGCTAGTGGGTCAGATCAAGCCTATTCCCTTCAGTCTCGCCTTCAGTCACTGGTTCAGGTGCAGCTCCCACTGGATCTCCAGCACATTACTATCAGCACAGTATACAAACACTCACACTGATCCTGGATCTGTGAAAGAGTTTCTTCTTTCACAACTAACCAGCTGCACAGGAAAAACAGCATGAAAGAGAGACTGGCGAGTTGGAAAGAGAAAGTGGAGAGGAGCGATAAAGAGAGAGACAGAGAGAGAGAGAGAAAGACACAGAGAGAGAGAGAGAGAGAGAGATATTAGGGGAAAGGGCAGAGACATGGTCTGAAAATCAATCACTGTCTCGTTCCCTGTGAAGTGCATGCTGACTGTCCCAGCTGTTGTGGAAAATAATCAACGAGACAAGTGCTGGTAAACAGCAGCTGTCTTTCTGTCAGACTCTCCTCTCCTCCTCTCTCTCTGTCCACTGCAGCAAAGCCACTCATCACACACATCTAAGCTCCAGATCAGGGATTCAGGCAGGGTTTGCTCCATAAAAGTCACAGAGCTCATATCTCACATAGTTAGTGAAGGCCTGTGTGAAGGCCCATGTGTGTGTGTGTGTCCTTGTCGGTGTGTGTGTGTGCATGTGTGAGTATGTCCTTGTATATTTATGTGTGTGTGTGCCCTTGTATTTGTGTGTGTGTGTGTGGGAGGTTGTGTGTGTGTATGTGTCTGTCTGTTCTATTATTTTTGTGTGGGTGCATCCTTTGTGTGTGTGTGTATGTGTGTGCATGTGTGTATATGTGTGTGTGTGTGTGTGTGTGTGTGTGTGTGTGTGAGAGAGAGAGATGGTGTGTGTGCGTGTGTGTGTGTGTGTGTGTGTGTGTGTGGATGAGAATAGCCCATCAGCACTCTGTCTGTGATGTGCATTAGGACCCAGCTTAACCTGAATATCCCTGCTGTCTCTGTGGTGACAGTTACCAGGCGATGCCACAGTCCACGCAATGAAAGGGAGACGTGCTGTGTGAGTGTGAACTGAAGGTCACCTGTCAGCATGCTCACCTGCCCTTCTCTAGTCTCACATATCCCCCCACACACCACACACACACACACACACACACACACACACACACACACACACACACAGACATGGGTCATTATTACATAATCCCTCATCCAATACCACAGCAACAATACGCATGCACACAAAGACGCACACACACGCACACACAAACACAACACACACACACACACACACACACATGCACACATAATGGGGACAGATCATTTGGAAGGAGGGAAGAATAGATGTGTGAGTGCTTTTGAAGTGAGGGCTGTAATGAAATGGGCCACATCAGTGAAACGGCCTCAGATAGCAGTGTTGTAGTGGGCTGCTGTTGAATGCTACACACACTCATACATTCCTAGTGAGGAGAGACCTCTCTTAACCCCCCTGCACTGACAGAGCAATAGAGGACTACATTAGTCTCATGAGTGTGAGGGAAAGGGGACTGGAGGAGGAGGAGGAGGGAGGGAGGGGTAATAATGGAGTGATAGAAAGAGAGAGAGGGAGAGAGAGGGGGGTAGTAATGGAGAGATAGAAAGAGAGAGGGATAGAGAGATAGAGAGAGAAAGAGAAAGAATATGACAGAGCTGAAACACACATTCCTGAGGGCAGCATTCAGTCTGTATGGAGCTCATTGTTCCTAATCCAGTCACGAGAATCACATGCAATGGCAGAGCTCTCTCTCCATCTCTTTATCTCTTTCTATCCATCTCTCTTTCTCTCTCTCTTTTCCTCTCTTCCCCAGTGCCAGATGTGACCTATTGTAGGGCCCATCTGTCTTGCACCAGTACTGCCATCACTGTGTCACCATCCAGACTCTCATTCGCACTCCTCGTGCTACACCCCCCCCCCCCAAAAAAAAAAAAAAAAAAGAAAAGAAATAAAAGAACAAATCTTGACTTATTCAGGTTGGGTTGTGTACCCTAGTTTTACACCCTCCTTGAAGCACATGCTGCCAAGTCATCCTCAGTCAACATCGGTGTCAAGGTGTCCCTTTATCGCTGTGTTTTCACACAGCGAAAAACCAGGAGTCATTTCCACTCTTTCTTTTGATTCTCCTTTGTCTCTCTTTCATCCCTCTTGTCTCTTGTTCTTTCTCTTTCCTAGATTCTGTATTTCAGTGGCTTCATTCTTTCTCTCTCTCTCCCTTCTCTCTCTCTCTCTCTCTCCC
The DNA here is from genome assembly GCA_027481765.1 of Tenualosa thibaudeaui. Taxonomy (NCBI): domain Eukaryota; kingdom Metazoa; phylum Chordata; class Actinopteri; order Clupeiformes; family Clupeidae; genus Tenualosa; species Tenualosa thibaudeaui. The sequence goes on along the minus strand of JAIFZK010000009.1, from coordinate 23,709,528 downwards.
TTCTCTCTCTCTCTGTCCCTCTCTCTCTCCCTTCTCTCTCTCTCCCTTCTCTCTCTCTCTCTCTCTCTCTCTCTCCCGCCCTTCTCTCTCTCTCTCTCCCTTCTCTCTCTCTCTCTGTCCCTCTCTCTCTCCCTTCTCTCTCTCTCTCTCTGTCCCTTCTCTCTCTCTCTCTCTGTCCCTCTCTCTCTCTCTGTCCCTTCTCTCTCTCTCTCTCTTCTCTCTCTCTCTCTCTCTCTCTGTCCCTGCAGCAGTGGTCCCTGCACTGTGCCATCACTGCTGTTGCCATGGAGAGTGGTGTTTCAGTGTTCCACATGCTTGCACGACCTTGTGTAAAACACACACACACACACACACACACACACATACACACACACTCTCTCTCTCACACACACACACTCTCTCTCCCTCTTTCTGTCTTTCTCTCTCTCACACACACACACCCTCTCTCTTTCTCTCTCTCTCTCTCTCTCTCTCACACACACACACACACACACACACACACACACACAGAGAGCGCTCTCTCTCTCACACAAACACACACAGACACACACACAAATGTACATACAGTCATTTGCACATGCAAGATAAAAACTCCACTTCCAGTCACTGAGGCATTCACACATCCTCTTAAACAGACAGATGCTCACTCAATTTTTATGTGCTACATATAGCACATTGACCCATGATGGTGATGATTCCATTGTGACTCACATAAGGAAAGTGTGTGCACACACAAGTACACACACACACACACACACACACACATGCTCCTGTTGAGTATACCATTCCATCATGTTGTCATGGTAATTACTGCTTTCTCAGCCTCCTGCAGATTTGTAATGTATTGTTTATTCCCTGTGATGAGGGACAGTGTGAAGAATGCAAGAGCGCCACATGGGGTTTGGTGTATGAATACTCTCCATGGTTAAATGCAGCCAGTGAGTACACACAGATGTGACTGCAACTGACTGCAATGTACACACACACACACACACACACACACACACACACACATCTTTGCAAACACACACAAGAACCCCCGAATTACACTGACTTGTTCCCGAAACATTCCAAAATACACTACGATACACGTTACTGCTGTACCAACTTACGTTTTGATATGTAAAGAGGAAAGAAGAGAGAACAGGGCTGGTCCTTGCAGGGTGAGGCTAAATTCAGTTCTTTGCCAGACATTTAACACCAGCAACAAGCCTCTGGTTGGGACAAAATGGCCCTGTTGTTGCAGATGACAGTGCAGTTTCTCTGCTCTGCAGGCTCCCGGGAGACAGGCAAGAGAAACTGAGTCTCTGAGAGCCGGCCTTCACCTCTGCCCTCACACGCACCGGTGGACTCAGCTGCGGTGGCCAGATCTTATCACCACGGTAAAACTACACTCCCCACCGTGAAGCGTGGATTCACCAGGGAGCTTTGGCAGTCTGAGCTGCCATGCTGCACACTGTCCTGCTGAAAACCAGCAAAGCTGAGCACATAAGGAGCGGGACAGAGGGAACAGGCTGGCCCTTTCTCATTTTTGAGTCTGCTTGCAGAGTGTTCAAGATAGGACAAGCGCCATAACCAGCCAACTCTGAGAGATTATCATCCGACTGTTAACTAGGGCACTTTCCCCTAGGCATCATGGGTAATTCTTCTGTGTGTGTCGAGGCAAGCTGGCCTGGGATGTGTGCTGCAGAGCTTTCTCCAAGATTCTTACCACGTTTGACAAGTGACAGGATTTTAGCATCTTTGGCAACACCTACAAGCAAACTTGTTAAAAGACATGCGCACTACACTCTTAAACAATCCATTTACACTTTATCATGTGAAAAAAAGTGTGTATGTGTATGTGTATGTGTGTGTGTACAATGGTGTAGACACACACACATACACATGTCTTCAAAATAATAAAAATATTGTATGTAGTCAGTTAGACTTTGTAGTCCCTCCTACAATTCAAGTGAGTTGGTCTGTAGTTAGCTAAACTGTATTCACTGTGATGTGAATTTGGAACCAATACGTGCACTGTGATCATGTCACGATTTCACATGCATATGCAGTTTATATCAGAAAAAGTGGTGGGGACAATTTTAAGGTTTCAGAAACGTGTTATGGACATGTCCCTCGCGTCCATACCATAGAGTATGCCCTTGTGTGTGTATGTGTTGGGGCTGTGGGGTGTGTATGTTATCACACCATGTTGCCCGTGGGGAGGGCCCCAAGCTATGTGGGTGTCTGTGCCTCTCAAGCGACGCTGGCTTTTGGATGACGTGATTCTGCGGAGTGGAGAATCGTGTCTGAGGACAGGGCTGAAAGGGAGTGGGTGTACAGCCGTGAGCGTGAGCTCTCTCTCCCAGTCTCTCCACCACCAACCTCTACTCCTCCACACAGAAGTGCTTCCTCTTAATCTATGACCATTCAATAGCTTAACTGCAGCATACTAGGTGAACTGTGTAAGTATGTGTTTGAAGAACTTAAATATGGTCTTTTACAATTAATCTGTCAATCTGAGGCAGCACATATTAGCTAAATTGTCTGACAGATTGAGTCTACCTACACACTCTGATGAAACATAGAATCAACTTGTAAATGTGAAATTGCATATGAGAGATAGAGAGAGTAACCCATTGTGTATCCTGATGTACACCTTCTCTGTGCCCTTACGAGAAAAGTATACGATTTAAATTGTATATGATTTCACTGATCTGTGAATTTAGTCTTTGCATCATGTGGCCACACATTACAGGAACGTGGTCTGCAATTACCCTATGCGTGGCTGGAAGAAAAGATGAACAGAAACATAAACACTTCCATAGGTCGTGATTATCATTGCACTTCCATAGGTCGTGATTATCATTGCATCATGCTGTGATCCCTTTCATGTTGCCATGGCCACGAACGCTCTAAGAACAGCAAGCATTCAGAATCCTGTGGTGCTGACACTTTTTCACATTTGCTCAAAATCTTTTGGCATTTCATGGCATTTCATAGATAATACTAGAATTTATTTTTTAAAAACAGACAGTATAAGTAATTTTTTTGGGAAAGTGTTTCATGTACCTATCGGCAAAAAGAACATCAGTTTGGTCCTTTAGATTCAATCCATCTCATCTAAATGAAGGAAGCCAGAGTACCATCAATAGGAAAGGTTCTTTGGAGGGCAGAATTAGTGATGATCAAAGAATATGCTAAATGGTTTCTCATAGATTTCTTTCCTGATATTGATCACAGCAAAGTCTAAGAACAGGTTGAATATGTGGGTACCGGCACACACATACACGCATGCCCAGTATTTGATGACTCCCCCGTTCTTATTCTGTCTATTCACTAACTGCTGGCTTGTGGGGAGGAGGGGGGAATAGGGGTTCTGACCCAAAAGATTTAAACAGTGCACTAATCTATGCGCCCCACCTTAGTCAATCCAACCAACCATCAATAGGACTGAATGTGGACTCTGTGATCCAAAGTCAATAAACATAACAGGGCCTCAGGGGCAGCCATGAAAAATCAATGGATTCGCCAAAAGACCGGCACAGCTCCAGGTGCAATGAAAAGGTCACCCTTGGAGCAAAAAATGCACTCCATCATTAACTAAATAAATAACAGCACGTGCAGCTTCAGACAAGTAATGAAAACAGTTTTCTGTGGTTAAACAAAGTCAGATAAGCAGAAAGCAAGTCTCTTTGTGAACTTTGACAAACACTTTAACAAACACTGCTGAATTTTGAAGAGAGCCAGCGTGCCTGGCGTGCTTTTCAAATGGACCACAGTCAATGTCTTACAAGGGCCGCGTCTGAAGAAGGGATTTTTTTTTTATTCTCCTCATGATGCGGCATGACAGCAGACAGAGACAGAGACGTCATGCGCCAACAAAGCCACCCCAGTACTGCCAGAAATAAAAGGGTTATTCTGTGCCTTAGGGAAATCCTGTGCCTTATGCTGCTCCCAGATTCTGTCGGGACGGAGGCGCAGCAGGGAGAGAGAGAGAGGCCGAGTTTGAGACATCACACTGGCCCACCGACAAACATCTGGAGCTTCTTTTTCCAATTAAGGCTCATTGTCAGTGAGTGCTGTTTGAACATGAGTCAGGACTGCATTTAAATCTCAAAAGCAGCATAGCTTTCCCCTGCACAATGGAAATGTTTCATCTTCTTTACAACAACTGACAATCTAATAATACACACTCCCTCTGACTTTCATACACAGATGAATGTGTGAATACCAACAGTGACAACAAGAACAAGTTGAAAAAGGCCAATTATGTGACACAGTGGCTCAATCTAGTCAATGGCAGACTGCTAGACCCATAAAAATCACTGAGCAGCATCTGTGTGTGTACTACTGGGTAAAGCTCTGAAGTCATGTCCTTCAGATGAGGAGAAGATAATAATTTATAATTTATTATAAAGCTACACACGATTTCCCTTATCTATAGGAGGCCTATCAGACCTCATCAGGCGGATATCTGCAAAAAAGGGGAGGTGTTAGGGTGACCTTAGAGGGTGTTTGCATCTAAATGAGCACAAAATGGGATAGGCTACTCATGTCGAAACCAAACGCCACAACATGGACTGGTATGGGACAGGTTAACTTTTTTCGACCATTCAAGGGAGGGTTTACATAAAGGAGGCAGGACTGTAACCGGAAGTATCTCGAGGCTGCTCTCCCTGTCATTTTGATATGGTAGGTTTCTGTGAAGAGAAGGACGGCAGAGCAGAGTCGAAGGAACACAGCTCTGTCAGCTGGTAAAATGAAAAGAAGGAGGAGAAGAGAGATAGCTCCTCACCTACAGATTGTTGTGAGGGGCTTTACATTATTGATGAGGCCACACTCCGCGCATGTCTGCTGGGCTGCGGGAGGCTGCTGGTCCCCCTGATTCAGCAGTCTACTCTCCAGCACCAGACGCTTTTAGCTCAGTCAGCACTACAAGGGAGAGACAGAGAGAGGAAGAGGGCAGAAAGACAGACAGACAGGGGGGAATTTTGCTCACTTATGTCTCTTCGGTTTTAGGGTTCACCTTTGCAGAGGATCAGTGGTATACATACCAGGGACTGCAACAAGCTTTATTCTTTGCCATACACACATAAACACACACATACACACACCTGTGCCCCCAACCACCAACACAACCAGCTGCTCCTTTATAATTTATTCCTTACAGTACCCAAAGGACTAATGAAAGCCCGAAAGCCTCTTCAACATCCCCGATCTGCATTCCTCTCTATAAACTGTGTGATGGTCTCTTCGGCCTGGGTGACTTTGGCTTAATTAGAATTTCATCCCTCGGGAAGGATCAGAACAAACACAGCGAGAACAACGTGTAAAACCTCATGGCCTGCTGAGGAGCAGATCATAGCACAAAGGCCTGAATTACACGCTCTTTCAGAAATAAATGCTAGATAATACAAGATAAGAGAGTATGTAATAGATGTCCAAATAGACAGACCAAATTAAAACAAGAAGAAAAGAGAAGAATATCGAGGAATCAGTTCCAGTGCTGGTAAAGGAGGATTTTGGTCATTTAGATTTCATGGTGGCACGGTGCTATGACATTTATCCATGCTTCCTTTTGGTGTGTGTGTGTCATTGTATGAATTGTGTGTGTGTGTGTGTGTGTGTGTGTGTGTGTGTGTGTAGATCCGCCATCTTTGCTGTTCAGCTGATGCATTTATGCTGACGGTATCAGTGGTGGTTGCTAACAGAAACAGGGCTCCTTGCATGCGTCGACCTTGGGTGCTTTGTTTCATCGAGTGTAAACTGGCTTAAATATTTCATGGCACACAATAGAACTGTGTTACTCTACACAATGTGGCTTTGTTACATACTGTTTCTCCACTCTCTAGGAGAAATCGCACCATAATTATGCCTTAGGAGGGGCTGATTAATTTTTTAATGGATTCAATGTTTTATTCATAGTCTTACCAACTCAATGCTGTGAGGAGGGAATGGGAACTGCAAGGACAAATGCCCCACAAATACCTGCATGCTCTAAAACATTAGCATATTCATAAACTTTGTGCTGTGTGTCCATGTGCATATTCTAGGTGTCAGGCAAGTAGAGAGAAAAACTATTTCCTGCAGACCATCTCCCATAGTTGTGTCATGGTTAATGAATACATATTACTATGCTCATGTAAACTAGAAAACTGAGAGATCGGTCAGTGGTAACATTAACGTGCAAGCAATCGATTGCAATGAATTGCTTAATAAATGTTGGCTAAGTCGTGAATGAGCGGCTAAATACATTACACCATGCTTCTTCATTCTAAATGAGCAATGACATACATGTTCATCTGGATAAGGAGAAATGCTCTAATAATGTACCATATTGTACAAGAGAGAACAGAAGTTAGATGCCCTAATAATGTCACATAATGAAACCAAAAAAAGTAGTGTAACTAAATGGAGGTTCTTATTGTTGTGTAATGCATAGACTGCATAGGTATGCACACACACACACACACACAGATAGACAGACACCCATGTTGAAGTTTCATCACTCTATAAGTATGACAGTGCAAATTTTCAGATGGCCCATCACTCATCACTGATGACTGTTTTAGAGGTTGTGATAGCAACAGCATTGAACCTCAATTAGAGCATAAGATTAGCTGCTGCAGGCTGGATTAATGATATCAGTGTCTGTGTGCCCAGCTGTTCGCTAAAAGAACCCCCAACCCCTGCCCCCACCCTTGTCTGCCCACTCACTCCCCTCTCTGGCTCCCCAATTTGCAGCCATCAAGCTAATGAGATTGATTCCTTGTGCTCACCCTACACAGAGACAGAGAGGGAGAGAGAGAAAGGAGCAAGCAGGTGCCACATATCAGCCAGATGACCCTTTCCTTTCATTTGTTTCTTCTGGTTCTCTGCAGCTTTCATTGTAGTAGAGACAGGTCAAGGTACAGTTGAATATACATTTGAATACAGAAATTATCTTATTGAGGATCAGAAGACCTCTCTCCAGAATTTCCATAGCATGATGTGTTTATCATGATACAAACAGTTAACAAACAAGTTTTAAAATGGTGGTCACAAAAAAATGCAAGCTTAGTGCATCTAAAAGTTTTTTCTGTAACACAGATGATCTGCTATGATTTTACTGGAACAATGCTTAACACCACAACATTGTCACCCAGCAAGTTAAAATCTTGATGCATTTATAAAGCTACACACGAATTCCCTTATCTATAGGAGGCCTATCAGACCTCATCAGGCGGATATCTGCAAAAGGGGAGGTGTTAGGGTGACCTTAGAGGGCGTTTGCATCTAAATGAGCACAAAATGGGATAGGCTACTCATGTCGAAACCAATCAAACGCCACAACATGGACTGGTATGGGACGGGTTAACTTTTTTCGACCATTCAAGGGAGGGTTTACGTAAAGGAGGCAGGACTGTAACCGGAAGTATCTCGAGGCTGCTCTCCCTGTCATTTCGATACGGTAGGTTTCTGTGAAGAGAAGGACGGCAGAGCAGAGTCGAAGGAACACAGCTCTGTCAGCTGGTAAAACGAAAAGAAGCTACAGTGTTATATGAAAACGATGAAACCATCGGATAAGCCTATTTAAAGGAACTAGTTTCTTGTCTAGTTTTATTTTTATATTGAAGTAAATGACGTAGATAATATTCTTTTGATCAAATTCATGATTAGCGGCTGGCTGTGAAAGAGGGCTGTGTCATTGAAAAGGCAGGACACGTCAGGAGGCGAGAAAACCCTGGGAAGCTACAAATTCTATTACAGCTAACTCATCTTACACAGCTAGGTCGCTAGCTACTAAAACCATAAAACCATATCATCCATATCGGCCTCGTCGTAAATAATTGTGGTCAAGCTGGAACGGATATCGTCAGCCAACGCTTGGATCAAGGGTAACGTTAGCCCCTAAAAGGTGAAAAGTGATTTTAATTTTTCCTGGTCAACGTATCCTCTTATGAAATATTACGTTAACATTACCCACACCTTTGACTGTATTTCATATATTATTGACGGAAGAAATTATTAACTTGAGTTTAGTTCTCTCGAATAATGAAAAGACTGACTAAACGTCGTCGTCTTTCTGCATTTAAAGGGTGACTAGCTGACGTTACATAGTAACGTGAACGTTAGCCAGCTAATGCTAGCTTGCTAACTAGCCAGCTAGCGACCCTTTGCCGAAAAAAGGAAGAAAAATTCTGAAGGATGTTTCTCGTATAATTCTGCGTTAATTGCAATCGGTACAATGACATGGTGTGATATGGACGTCCATTGTTATGTTGCTTTGTGAACGGTTGCCAAAACCATGGTCTGCTTGGAGGGTAGTCGATCTGTCGCCACTATCGGTTTATGGTTGCCGGGGGTTGCCCAACGTTATATTAGCCTTGCCAGCTAGCCAGGCGTATTCTGTGGGAACGTCACGAGGCTATAATTAGGGAGAGCTAACGAGCAACACAATGTAATCGAGCCCAGCTACCAGCTGAGAAGACGAACCAACTGTCTTTATTTCTGACTAAACTTAACTAACATTAATTACCTTCACTCTCAAGTTGTCTGTAGACCTGTACTTTCATATGACAAGACTCTTAATTTATGGTCTTTTTCATTGTATGCGTATTATGCTGATAATGAGTAGTACATAGTGTACAATGTTTGTAAATGAAATGTACATCAACTGAGTTTGTTCCCTTCCCCATCTCAGGACCTAAACGCAACGGGATCGAATATTGCGTGGGGGATAAGAGAACTGCACCAGATAAATGGGGGATTACGGCTTTGGAGTCCTAGTGCAAAATAACACTGGAAACAAGTCTGCCTTCCCAGTAAGAATACACCCACATCTCCAGCCTCCTCATCACCACCAAAACAACTCCCCCAGCCCTGCCACTTTCACAGGCAGTAACACTGCAGGGAATGGCAACAACAGTGGGTCACCCTGGCTCTTCCCTGCCACCAATGCCCACAGCAGCATGCAAGATGAAATCCTTGGCTCTGAGAAGGCCAAAGTGCAGCAACAGGAAATTCAAGAAACACAAGAGAAACAGCAACAGCAGCAGCAGTCGCAGTTGTCTCCAGCCCCCCAGGAAAGCGGAATCATATCAGAGATGGACAAGGCACGCTCGGAGGAGGGCAAGAGCGAAGGCAGCCCCTCTGACGTCAGCAGTGGCAAGGAGAAGCTGCGTCTCGAATCTCCTGTGCTGACGGCCTTTGACTACCAAGAGGCCCCAGGCCTGGGCACGGCTGCCCAGTCCAGTTCTTCCTCTTCCTCCCTGACCAGCTTCAACAACTGGTCTGCTGCTATTCCCCCTACCCCAGCTTCCACCATCATTAACGAGGACATCAGCTTCTTCAACCCGGCCGCCTCCGCCAACAGCGGGCCGCTGCTGTTCCAGAACTTCTCTCACCACGTGAGCCCAGGCTTCGGGGGCAACTTCTCACCTCAGATCGGCCCCATCTCACAGCACCACCCTCCGCACCCCCACTTCCAGCACCCACACAGCCAGGCGCATCCTCAGCAGCACCGGCGCTCCCCGGCCAGCCCTCACCCGCCGCCACCCTTCCCCCACCGGAGTGCGGCGGCTGCCTTCAGCCAGCTGCCGCATCTGTCTAACAACCTGAGCAAACCCCCGTCTCCATGGGGCAGCTACCAGAGCCCCTCACCCTCGCCCTCCTCCACCTCCTGGAGCCCCGGTGGGGGTTACGGAGGCTGGGGTGGCTCCCAGAGTCGGGACTACCGCAGGGGCCTGAACGGGGGCGTGCCCCCCCTCAACTCTATCTCGCCCCTCAAGAAGACCTTCCCTAACAACCACGTTGTGCCCTCGCAGAAGTACTCCCGCGCCAGCCCTGGCTTCAATCCAAAGTCCTGGATCGACGAGAGTGTAAGCCGAAGTGAGAACATCTTCCCCTTCCAGGTGAGAGACCTTTAAGCCTACCTCACACACACACTCTTCCTTCTCCTCACCTTTAGTTTTACTCCTTCCGTCCCTGACTGTCTTTTGCCTGAATAAAAGTACTGCTACTGTTATTTTGGCCGGGTTGACACATGCTGACTGCAATGTTGATTATGCTAAATCCAATTTGACTGTCAGGGTCTGTCTGGCCATTGTGTGATGATGAAATCATGTGTACTGCACAGAGTGGAAATGGGATGGTATAGTCGAGGGGTGGGGTGGGAACACTGGAAACAGCAGAGGCCCCAGTGACCAAAGGAGCTTTCGCACTCATAAAAATGTAAGAAACAATCGTGCGTCCTATCTTCCAGCAGCTCCCAGATGCTTTAACAGTGTGTTTGATGGGGAAGAGAGAGGTGGAGGGAGATATTTAAAGAGAGGGAGAGACAGACAGGCAGAGAGGCATTGCTTGGAGAAATCCCTTTGCTGGAGCCCATAGGTCTATAGGCTGGCCTATTTTATTTGCTTTCATTCATAATTTTGCAAGGGGGTGGTTAAAGATGATACAGTACTGCTTCTGTCATATCTTCCTGTTCATTAAGCCTGCGACGGTGTTGTCGGGAACGTCGCAATGCCTGCGTGCTTATTTTATTGATCATGCATGGTGAGTGTGACAGCAGTGCGGGGGTTGTTTGTGTGTGTGTGCGGGGGTCTGTAAGCAGAACCTGGGTTGAAAGAAGAAGAGGGGGGAAAAAAAACTGGAGCGAACGCTGCCAGAGGAGCTGGTGATGTTCACACAGCGGGGCCCAGCCTCATCATTAGCCTGTGCTGGATAGTATAGGCATAGTGAGCAAGCCTCAGAGAGGAGGGATCCAGCCATCTGAAGCTGGTGTTTTTCATTAGCACTTTGTCGTAGCTCTCTGTTTCTTATTGGCCTCTGTCATGCGGCTACTGTTGCTTTTTATCCTCAGACTGATTGAGTACAGTTGAAATGTTTGGTGTGGATGGCCTCACTGAATAAGTGGAAATTTGTATTATTCAAAACAGTGTCAAGCCTGCTGGCTGAACTAGGCTAGTGTTTTGGCTGTGTGTGTGCTGTTGTTTTGACTGTGTTGCAAGGTCTTGGAAGAACAAGCATGCTTTTCAAATAGAGAAGCCAGACTCTTCTGTGTCCAATTGAATCAGGAAGTTTGTATGTCGGTGACCTGATGTATCCATTTAAAGTAGTTTCTCATTTTGAAATGGGTTTTGGATTGGCTTTTTTTGAACAGTAGTGTGTGTTTATGTTTATAACTGGAAGATTTTCTCTGAAGACCTAGCTTGGCTGTCCAGACTGAGAACTCATGACCAGAGGTCAGTTGTTCCATTCTGTCAAAGCAAACATGGCCTAATGGTTAACAACAGGTGAGGCTCAAGATGGCTGCAGTTTGACCTTCCTGTTTTAGGCATGGCTTTTGTCATTCAGTGATCATTCCAGGCAGTTCCAGAACATACAGACCAAGCACACAGGAATCTGATTGTCTTTTATCTTGTTATGAACACACAATAGGCATTTGGTTTGAGTAGCAAGGTGTCAGACAAGATTTCCACCCACATTTTCACATATTTGCCTAATAGAAGCCCCTGACATTAGTCTTGAGCTGTATCTTGTCTTGAGCGGTGTAGCATGTAGGCCAGCTGCTTATAGTAGCTTGTGTGTGTGTCATTGGATATGGTGTGAGCAGAGAGTCGTGGTTCTGGAGCTTTCCAGAGACCAGCGTCATGATGACCAAGAATATCTGAACTTTGGTGTGAAAATAACTGCTGTGTCTGATTAGGGCTGTTGGCAAGGGAGCCTATACGCTCACGCCAGCACTCAGACACACACACATGCAGACAGCCTACACATTTTTGCTTTCTTTTTTGTAAACACACACACGCGCACACAATTGTACACACACACACACACACACACACACACACACACACACACACTGCTGCCAGCACAGAACCTCATTTAAGATAGTCAATATAATAAACAGGGTAGACTTTAGAGTTGGTGGTATGGCCTGGTGATTGAGCGCAGAGGCTCTGTAAGCCCATGATTAGGACTGAGGCAGATATTAAAGGCTTTTCCCTCTCCGCCTCTCCTCTCACTGTTTGTGCATGTAGCATGAGAGAAGCAGCTATTATACTGCCCACCACCATTACATGCTATGTTTAAGCATCTCCGCCAGAGAACTAGGAACTGCAGCTTGTTAATACACACACACACACACACACACACTGACGGTAGTAGTCTATGTTTTTTTTGCCATGGTTGCATGCTCAACCTTGTTAAACAAGTGTTCTGTTGTTGTCTCAGAGCTGCATCATCGTCTTTCTTGCCTTCTGCTTTGCACTGTGCCAGAAAAGTCTGCTGGAGCTTGTCTTGTTGTGTGTGTATGTCAGGTCTTACAGGTACACCATTGGCTAGCTCTACCCAAGCACTTTGTCTTTCTTACAATCAGCTTCACTATAAAGTATTGCCCCCACCTCCCCAGTGAACAAGTGACAATTTGGTCACCCTTTTATACAGAATAAGAACTTTGAAATCAGTGAGGTGAGATTTGATGAACACAAGCACTAGCCTACACTGTGCTGCACTACACAGCACACACAGTTACAAACTGAATTGGGACAGAATGTGGACAGGCCTCCCAGGTCTTTTTTACTTTTTAAAGCCTGGGCATCCTCTTAGCCTGGTGTTAAGCGGCTAAAGCTCTCTGCGACTGTGCGTGCGTGCGTATGTGTGTGTGCGCGTGCTGTGTGTGTGGGAGCAAGGCCCTGTAGGGGCGTTTGCCCAAGAGCCTGTTTCCCATCAGCGTTTGCTCAGCCGCCACTGGAGGTGTGCTCAGGGCACTGGAACACTAAAACGGTAGCCATGTATGGTCTGACGCAAGTCCCATGCAAACGTGTTTTGGTGGACGCTTCGACTTTTCCTCTCGCTGCTGGGGCTTGAGGGGTCAAGTCTTCCCCATCCTGTCTCCACCCTTGGTCTGTTTATTGCACTGATTTGAGAGTTGTTTGACTGAGAACATGTTCGTTTTAGCGGGGCTTTCAGAGTGTGCGTGTGGGTGTGTGTGTGTGTGTGCGCCCATGCTTCCAGTCTACCTTAGTCACTGCTTGCTGCTCTCTCTGGCTGTTTTTTTTATGGTGTTCCATTTTATTTTTCCCCTGATTCCTTGTTAGTTACAATAAATTAATCACTTCCCAGTGGCACTTTCCCCAGCAATGCATTTGAAAAGCAAACAAATAAAAATGTTCAAGGTCACAAAAAGGCTAATTGATACTCAAAGAAATCTTAACCTGGAACAGTCTTCATGGTTGTATACACAACAATTGGCTTGTTGACTAGTCCTTTTTTAGTTATACTGTAGTCAGTAGCATATTATAGTTTTGTGTAAATTCACAATATGTTTTCCCCAGATAAACCCCATCAGACCGTACAGGCAGTATCTAATAACTGTTTAAATAGGATGAGGCCTCTGTTCCTTATACCTGGCATGCAAACACACAGTGACTCCCTCAGCAAGCGCAGTGCTAACATGGCAGGTTGCCCATAGATCCTCAGTCCTAACCAGAATGGAGACCTATCCCTACCCATCATCCATTTATCACCCAGAGCTGCCTGGGCTCTTACAGTCCTTCTCTGCCTTCACAGACAACAAATCATGCAGTTCTGTTTACTTCCTGTATGGCATGTTTGAAAGAGTAAGTACACACTTCCAGGAGCGCATAATGTTGCATATATCAGTAGATAGAAAGCTGGCTAAATTTTTTTCCATTTTTTTCAGCCTAGGCTTCACTATAATTTTTAAATGTGGGCTCTACTGAAAGTGGTGTTAAAACACGTAAGGCATGTACTTGATTGGTCACACTTTTTGCAGAGTGTGATGGCAGTTGGAGCTAAAAACGAACCGTCAGCATGCTAGAGGGTGCTGTCTATCTCATCATTGTTTTGTGTGAGCCATTATATACCAGCCAGCGGTGAGTGCTGAGTACTCACATTTAATGCTGCCATAAAACTCAGTTACATTCACAAAGCAAGCATGATCCTGTTTACATAAGGATGTTTTTTTTTAATGGACTGCAAGTCCCCCCCCAATTTGGTTATTGGAGTTTTCAGTCCATCAGTTGTTCAGTGATGAGTCCATTCTTGAGATAATTTTGTTGTCCAGTCTCTTTTCAATCCTGATGCTATGGCCAAGGAGTGTGTGTGACCCATCTCAGGAGGTCACTGCAACAGGAATTGTGACTGACTGACTCAATCCATTAGCTGTGGTTAGCAGCGTCGTAATTAGCAGCCTGCATAAATAGCCTGGAAACAGCCTGGATCAAACTGTCGCCGTCGGCCTTTACAAGCCCCGCTGTCTGCCCCCGCTGTCTCTCAGCAACCTCCCGCAGCTTGCTCTGACACTCTGGAGGGCATGGAACAATATGACAATAGAGGTTGAAATGCAAACAATGAAAGGGCCAAGAAATGCAAGCCAGACACCGGGGCTGCTTAAATGATGATGAATAGGCAATAAATGAACAGCGATGACCCATGGGCTGTTTCACAAGGATAAGTGACTGTATTAGTGATGGTGTATTATTGTATCTGTGAATGTCGTGGAAGGACTCAGACCCCCCACACACACACACACCCTCATCCTCACTCCCCCATGTTTATAGGCTTAGCAGCAGGGCAGAGAGTGATTTTGATGTGGAAAGGCTTTGAAATACCTCCACCGGCAATAATGTCAGACACACACACTCACACACATACACACGCACTCTCACACAAGCACAAATTGCAGCATCAGATATGAAGGCCCCATCCCCTTGTTCACCCTTTTCATTAGTTTATCAGGTGACATTTCAGATTACCGTTGTTTGAAACACCCTTCATGTGCTGCTCTACGCCACCTATGTCACAACTCTTCAGCAGGTGCCTTTCTCAGAAAATGCACCAACACAAAATAATATAATATAATGTTAATATATAACATAAAATAAATAATATTATATAATCTTAATAAATATACAAAAGCCCTAAATAATCCACTGACTCAAGGCAGAGCCGGGCTGTGTTACTGCGAACTACAAAGTCATTTAAGCCGAGAAAGGGGAAGGAGGGGAGAAAAAAAACATGCTTGGTGGACAGAGGTCTGGATTCATCTGGAGCTGCCGGTTAAGCAGCTACTAATTATAGCCTCACCTTGCAAAGAGAACGGAATTGTAAAAATAGATGTCTGGACAAGACTGAACTAGGAGTTGCCCTGACAAGAACCTCCTGCCAGTTACCATTGGCTTGTTGGGTAGTTTGAACCGGTGGAGTAAATTAACCTTTTATAAAATTAGGAGAATGTGAGAAATTATATGGTTTTTCAGTTGCCTGTAAACCTGAAGAGCATTGGTCCAATATCTTAAGTTGGTATACAACATGTATGGTGTCAGGCTATTTGTTGGTTTCTCTGAACAACTCAACCAGCTTTAACCACTTTGGTGAAACATTTATTTTCCCAAGTTGTTCAGTTTATTGGCTGTGTAGTTAATTAGATTTGCATTCATTCATTTCAGCAGAGGCTGATATCCAAAGTGGCACAGAGCAAATATAGATTTTTCCCTGTTATTGTATAGCAAGGAAAATTGGTCTGAATGAGGGAGGAGGGCGTGGGTTAGAGTATATGAGAGTGGAGGGGTGGGTTAGAGTATATGAGAGTGGAGGGGTGGGTTAGAGTATATGAGAGTGGAGGGGTGGGTTAGAGTATATGAGAGTGGAGGGGTGGGTTAGAGTATATGAGAGTGGAGGGGTGGGTTAGAGTATATGAGAGTGGAGGGGTGGGTTAGAGTATATGAGAGTCAGTAAGGGAGTGTGAGTGAGAAAGGGATGGGAAATGAGGGAATAAAAGAGAGAGTGAATGTGCATGAGTGAGAGATTGACCTCCACTCATAGTGGAGATGGTTTAGACGGTCTGTGCCGTTTTAAGCGCTCAGCCTATACACTGTATGTTGCCGTCGCCTAAGCCATGGGGGGTTGAGAAGATACACACACACACACACACACGGCGGTTCGTGACAGTGGGAAAGGCCGATCAGATGGTTAATCGCCATGGCTGCCAATCCAGTCAGTCGCCTAGCAACGGTAGGTACGCCCATGGTGAGGCTGCGGAGGCTGGCACACATTGGGTGAAGCTCAGCATGTGTTGCATTGTCATGTGTTGCTGCTGTTGGCTTTGGAGTGATGTGCCCTTTTAAAGAATTTAGCCTAATGTTTCATTTGTGCCTTGTGGGGGAAAGGGAGGATAACTGATGTCATGTTTCCGTAACAGCTGGCCTACTTGGACAAAACAAAGGGCAAAAGAATAATGCAGCACTTTTTGTTACGGTTAAAGCTTTGAACTTCTTTTTTCATTTTTTTTTAAAAATCATAATAGTTAAAAAATACTTCCCCTAAAAATACTCTACAAAGTATATGAAAATTGTACAGAACAAGAGAAATTATTTTGGAGTTACCATCAAAGCAAATGCTGTGAATATTGTGAAAGGTTGCATCCCTTTGCCCTATTGTTAAATTATAGATCATTTCAACAATAAAACCAACGCTTGAATGTTCTTTTTCGTTCCCAAATTATTTTACTGCTACGGTAAGTAACATTTGGACTGTTAAAACGGAAGCCCTGTGGGAACAGCAGACCGAACTCTTTTGAAATGGCCTATCAACTCTTGGCTCATTCACATTCTATGGTGGAGGACAAAGATGGTGAAAAAAACCTCTCAGGTAGCTTGTTTCAGTAGTGTTAGAATACAGTTAACCCCCCCAGCTGGAGTGTGGAGGATGGTGCTGCGTGCACTAATGATACAGTTTTAATCTTGCAGAGAGGAATGTGTTAGCCTGCCCGCCCGCCCGAGATCTCTGTACTGTTTCATAGCAACTGCTGCAAGCCTACACAATTGCCTGGTTCAGTCTCCTACTGGTTCCTAATACCTGCTGTGATTGTGCAGCAGGAAATGATGATGATGATGATGATGCCATGCAAATGTACTGAAATACTGGGCTGGTGCTTCACCAGATTTTGTGGATGTCGGGCAGTAAATAAATATAGATATGTAATTTTTTTCCCCAGGCTTATTCCTAAGGAAAGTGTTTTGTCAAGTCATAATGCAAGAATAATGTAGACCTACAGGACCTAGGTTATATTATGACCAGTCTAATGGTACACAGAGGTGTCCTCCCCACTACTGATTTGTGAATGAAGTTTAAAGGCAGGGCTCAACAGTATGAACAGTCTCTGGGAATCATGCCCCCTTACAGTCACACAGGGTTTGGCTTTCTCTGCCATTGTTGGCTGGCTGTGATGGTATGTCTCTTGTGCACAGACAGGTTGGACTCGCAACAAAGGCGTCAAGGAAAAATGTCAAGTGACTTTCTTTGCATGGCGTCAGCCACGCATTGTGTTACGCCCACATGACGTCAGGCTTTTCCTGTTTGATGGCAGTCCCCCAGTAATTTTGTGAACGATTGGTGTGTGTGTGTTTTTCTCTCTCTCTCTCTCTCTCTCTCTCTGTAAGTCCAGTTCTGTGTGATAAATGTGTTATCAGACTGCCACGTTGAACTGGAGCATAAAGCCACAGAGCCGGGTGCTTTCAGCTCTTAGTGCCTGCCGTCAGCTGTTTGTATCCGTCCTTTGGAGTTTAAAGTACACGTCAATCATTGCCCATTTTGTACTTCAGCCCTCCAGCGCAAATTTCAGTACATAGAATTAGAATGGTAATGTCAAATATTTAGCTTATTTCAACGAATGAGCACTTGCTGTGGTTGTTAGTTAGCAGCTATTCTGGGAGTAAATTTGAGTGGGGAATTTAAGATGGTCTACCAGGGCTCAGAATCGGCACCGTGGCAGGCACAGGGTCAGGCCAAATAGAACAGCATAGTCCCTCTTAGGCCCATTCAGAGAAGTGTCAGTTTTTCTGCCCATCATAGTCTCAAGGCCACTGACAGAAGGAGGGGGTTCAGTTCTCTGTATCTGTAAAGAAATAATAACAGGTTGATGTGAAAAGGATGTGTTGACTCGGTTTGTGTAATTTGTGGGAAAATCTTTCATTGGACCCTGCTCACACTCTGTATTGGCACACTGTATGTTCTGAAGTGTCCCTAGACTGCAGATGGTGACCCTTGTGTTTTGATGAACCACTTCTGTACTAGAACCACTTCTGTACAAGAAACCCCTGTACTAATCAAATGCTAACCTTTACCCCTCTCTCCTTCTCTCTCTCTCTCTTTTTCTCGCTTGTTATCCATCCCTCTCATTCACACAGGAGCGCACTCGTTCGTTTGATGGCTTCAACATGCATTCACTGGAGACCTCCCTCATCGACATCATGAGGGCTGAGCAGGACACCCTTAAAGGTAAGGGCCCAGTGGGATGAGTGTGGCTCACTGCAGATGGGGGGATACATAATGTATTCAAATAACAATGAGAAAAGCAGCATAACGTAGTCTTGTGCTGATAGAGCTCTAGGTAGGTAGCTCTGAAGTGTGAAGCCTCTCTAATTGATGTATGTATAGCACCTCTGTGTGATGTTTTTAGGTATTTTAAGCTTAAAATACCTAAAAGCCTAGGCTTAAAGCGTAGGCATAAACCAGCCTCCTTAAAAGATGTTGTGTGTGCATAGATCATGGTCTCTTCATTTCTGCACTGATCTTTATGACCACCACCACCACCAACATCTCATATCAGATGTCACTGCATTTTATTTTGATTACACACACACCTACACACACAACACTGGAAATAAATGCTTCTATTTCAGTCTCTTTCACAATATTTTAGTTTCCGAAGTTGCCTTTTGCTCTCTTTGTGTCTACTTCTTCTTTGTGTCCTTGCCTCCTGCCACCATCTTTCTCTCTCTTTCTGTCTCTCATCTTTCTTGTCTTCCCTCCTGGCTCTTGCCTGTGGTCAGCTGTTTTAATCATTCCTGGAGAGTGCCACAGCTGTCCTTCATGTGTTGTTTTCTTGGGTTGTGACCTCTGAGCATGGCAGCCCAGCGGCTAAAGAGGCTTCATAGGGTACACCAGAGCTGCCCTGACCTACAAAAGTCAGTCCTGCAGCTGAGGCATGGCTCTAGGCTGGAGCTTCTTCCACATGGGCCTGTCTCCACATGGCATGCCCAGGGAAGAGCTCCTTTGCTGGGGTGTAAGGGGCAGTGAGTAGCACCCCAAGTCCCCATTTCCCTTCCTGTTCCCCCCCTGTCTGTACATGGTTTTCAAATGTGTGCAGTGTGCTACGCTCCAGGGCTGGTGGCATAGTTTCCCAGCCATGATGAGAAGGCTAATGGATATGGGTGGTGTGTGTTGCCTCTTATCTCTGTGTGGCTTTCAGGCCAAATGGCAAACTGTCCAAACAAGTCTCTTCTCTTCTATCTGCATTATAATCTTTTGTCTGGAGTTGTAGAGAGAAATGATTCAATGCCGCATATGTGTCCATTTTCTAAAGGTGCTGTTTTGAAAAGCAGATGGGGTTTCATTTTCACACAGGGTGTGGTGGTGAGGTGAGGAAAGAGTGAGCTCGTCGATCTGGGGTGCCTTTCCCAAAACCATAGTTGCTAACTAAGTTAGCTTCTTTGTTGGTTTCGATGCCCATTGATTGGTAAGTTGTTAACTGGTTTTGGGAAATGCACCCTGATTGCCATCATATCCCGAGCAAACAAGTGGCAGTTCTGCAGGTTGCTCACCAGATAAAATGCAGGCCCAGTGGAACCAGAGCCTGCTGTAGTTGAGCAGCTCAAACACACGAGCGCTTGTCAAAACATTTCAGCTCGCTCCACTTCAATTTTCTGAACACAGCCTGATGTTTATTTTGAGTCAGTATCATTCTCATGCAACATTTTCATGGAAGCCATATTGCGACCAGACACCAGCTGCACACAAAGGTTTACTAGATGAAATTACAGAGAGCAGAAGGTTCTCCCCATTTCATAAAAATGGAAGACCAGAACCAGACTCTTGCCTTTGAAGAAGCACCTGAACGTAATACAGGCCTACTCTGTTCTCCAGTGTGCGTTTGGATTGTAGACCACTGAACCAAAGTCCTTATAGGCAAATCTTGTCACTTGGCAGCCATTTTGGCAAAACCATGTGACATCTGTTTCAGGCAAACTGAATCAGGCTATCCGAATGGATAGGTAGAGTCATAATTCGACATTCTCCAAAACAAGACTCTAAAAGAACATAGCTGGCATCATGATTTAAACAGTGTAATAATCATGAAATTGTTGTGTGGCTGTTTCTGTGGTAACAGTGGAAATTAGCATAGTGCTCAGGGGAGGCAAAATGTCAGATTAACTCAATGGCCCTTAATGATACATGACACTGCTTCTAGGTAAACCTGCCATTTTTCCTAGTAGACGTTTTCAGTTATTCGTCTTCTCCTGTATAATGTGTCTGTGGCTGCAGAAATACAGTCTCCCGTCTTAATTTTGTTTTGCTTTCCTTGCTGTTTCATGCTTAAATATCATGATGGCGTGAAAAATCACAAAATGGTTTTACGTAAGTGTCATTCAAACAATTTACTCTCCCCGGATCAGGATCTCATTGTTGAATGTTATGGTAGTAAGGGATCCACTTGGTCTCTCTTGATGATGTGTTGTCCACCATTAATCTCTTTTTTGTTTTTATCTTTTTTCACTGGTTTCACATACACACCACAAAACTAAGCGCAAGATGTGACATGTATAAGCATATCTCTGTGTTCTCTTAAGAGCAAGCAGCAATGCAAATTAAAGGTGCCCTGCCATACATCTATAGGGTATTCTAAATTGTTCGCTAAGTTCTCCAAAAATGGTATGTAACCTTAACAGGGCCCTCTGTGACCTAGTTAAATAGACCTCGAGTTAAGCACCTCGCCTTTTTTGCCTGTGATAATGAGCTGTACTCTGATTCGCTGCTATCTTGTCAGTGTTGCATGACTCTGATGACACGTAAATGAATAATTTTTACTAGTTTGATTAGTTAGCAAATTGTCAGAATTGCAAGTACAGAAGAACAAAACTTATTGATGGCTTAGTGATAAGCAGAATAACGTAACATAGACAGAATTTTCCTATTGGCCTGATTTCTCTGTTTACTTCTTTTTTCATTGGCTAGTGCAGACAGTGAAGAATAGTATTGCGTTTTCACATGTACCATAAAACACAAACTCATATACACCCATCATATTTCAAAAACAACGGGTAAAAAAACGTTTTTGTGTGCCGGGGCACCTTTTGAAATCTGCCCTGGAGGAGTTTGCTTTGAGTGTGGTCCAGCATTGTTCCTCTGCCTAAAAAGGGCTCTGTGTACTTGTTGTGTATGGTGTGTTGGCTCATGCATTGCTTTGGCCAGTCCAATGGAGGGAGTGGAAAAGAACACCGGAGTGAGAAAGAGGAGAGAGAAGGGGGGTGGGGGTGGAGAAGGGAGTGTTACAGTAACCCCGTGCTATTTGCCCAAGCCGCATGTCAGCCACAATGGCAGCACTATGGGCATATTTCTTCCCCTTTGGTGTGCCCCACTCCTTGCTTGTGCTGTGGGACCACATCATGGCGATGGGGCGAATGGGGGAGGGAAGCCAAACAAGACTGAACGCGACTGAGGCCTCCAACTTTGGCCTAGTCGAGTGGAGTTAGCTTTGCAGCTTTTCGTTAAGTCTGTTGATTGTGTTTTCATACACAGGTGTTGACACACACACACACACACACACACACACACACACACACACACACGTTATATTTCATGTTTAAGGGCCTGGTAATGATTTCTTCCCTCTTTTGCCTCAGGCCGGCTTGGATTCACACACCCTGCTGGAGACAGTCCTTTGCCCATAAATGGTACGTAAATAGATTTGATTACCTTTCAGTGCCGACGGCTCAACCCCATACCCTCCAAAAAATGGATGGATGCATAGAAAGGAGGGGTGGGGGGATGGATGGGTGGAAACAGGCAGGTTGTGTATGTTGACTCAGGCAGTAAGATTAGTACTTTGTTTGCTCACACTCGGGAACAGCCCTGTGTTTGCTGTGCGTCTGCGTCTCTGAGTTCTTCATTGTTCTCTCTCTCTCTCTCTCTCTCTCTCTCTGTGCAATGCCACCACAGTACGCCTGTGCAGTAATTTGCATCTTGGCCAGGGGAGGCGTAATAAGCACCCTGAGCCTCCTTCACGGTCTCCTTTAAATGACAGACTTGAGCTTGGGACGGACGTGGTTGGGAGGGCGGGTTGAATTTGGTGGTGCTGACTAGGTGCCATTTAGGTCATGGTACGTGTCAGTGAAGTTTGAGGGGTGTTGTGCTAAGTGTGTTTAAGATGGGCTTGTTCTTTGCAAGTGAGGCCTACATTGGGTTAAGGCACTGGGGCCTGTTTAAATGTCTTTAAAAAGGGAAGTTTTAGCATGTGTTCCAGGCGTGTGTTTTGGGGAGGCAGAATGGTTTGTTTAAAGGAGAAATCCGGTGTGAATCATTCCATAACTCTGTTGTTTGAGGTCACAGAGTGCTGTCTGTAGGAAAAAGAACCAGAAAATTAAAAACGACGTACACCAAATAGCAAACCAGTTGCTAACGTTAACTGAATGGGGCACAGGAAAATTAAGCTGAAAGGGAGTTTCTATGCCCCATGCAGTATTGTTAGCTGCTGGTTCACTATTCGTCTATGTTTTCCAAAAGTTTCTTGCTCTTTTTCCTATCAACAGCACCCAGTTACCCTGAACAACAGGACTATGGATTTATTTACACCAGATTTCTCCTTTAAAAGTGACAGATCAGGGGCCATATCGCAGAAACTTCCTAACTTCAAAATCCTATTTTAACAGTCTGATAATTATGATAACGGTAATTTAGGATCTTATTTACGAAAAAAGCTATTACAGAACAATTTTCAAGTCAATTTTCCTATTCTAAGAACATTCCTAAGTCAGTTTTCCTATTCTAACTTCAGATAGGAAAATGATCCTATATTCATTCTATCTTAATTTAAACTCTAAAGTTAAGATAGAATGAATATAAGATTCAATTTGGTATTACAGAAGCAAATCCTAACTAAATTTAGGAATCCTATGTTATCTCGATCAGGAAATCCTAAATGCGACATCTAGCATAGTTTTTAAACTTCTATCCCTGTTACTTGACAACCGACACAAACTCTTTACACAGATAAGCCAGCAGAAACATTGTTTTCGCCATGTCATGAACTTATCACCAGCGCTTAGGACAGCCTCACAGTTGTCCTAAAGTTATGACAGTTTATTTAAGATTTTTTGGGGTTAGGATGTTTCTGTAATACACCTTTCCTAACTTAACTTTAGAGTTAAGATAGGAAATTTCTGCAACATACCTCTGTTCTATTTATTGTAGAATTCTGAATGTTTCCACCCATCTGCTTGACCTGTGTTATTTGAAAGGCTTGAAGCTGTTTTTGGACAAACAAATTCATGCTGAAATTGCATTGGACCCCCCCCCCTCCCAAAAAAAACCCTCCACAGTAGTTCACAGGACACATCTCCAAATGAAAGATTTTTGACAGAGCTTGTGTGTGTAGATGGATAATATAGCGGTGCCTTATGTCATGATTGGACTTTTTAAGCTCAGACTTTCTGTATGATGGTCAATTCTTTTAGTAGAAGACAGCCCATCAGTCTGTTTCAATGTTAGAGGCTGCTCCATTTACTTTTGATGGAATTGAGGCAATTCAGCCTTGCTAGATATTGAGGATAATTTAATTTTGGATGGAATTGAAGCTTATTGAAGGTTGCGCTTGTTCAGCATGTTTTCTACAGAGTTTGACACATCATCTCTAAAGGAGGCAATAACGTGATGTGAAGGTTTTATGGGACATTTGGAGGGTTTGTTGTGCATTCATATCTGTCCACTCATTGGTCATCTGTCTTGTTTTGCAAGCAGCAAGGAATTATGGGAGGAGACGAGGTAAAAGAAATGATTTCAAAACCTATGAAACTGAGTTTCACAGCCACTTCCTTTGTGATTACCAGTGATCGAATAATAGTAACTGAATGTTCTGCTGTCTAAGGCAGTCCTGCATGATTTGATTTGGGGCGGGGAATCATCTGAAAATGTGGTGTGCATGCAGCTGTGGGGTGATATTAATCAACCAATTATTTCTGTGAGTGTCTGTCTGTCTGTCTGTGTGTGTGTGTGTGAGTGTGTGTGTGTGTGTGTGTGTGTGTGTGTGTGTGAGTGTGTGTGTGTGAGAGAGAGAGACATGGTGTTGGTGGTTGGTGTTGTGCTATTCTCAAGCCTTTGAAAACAGAGAGCGCTATGAATATCTAATGAAGGGCAAAGATAACCCATGTCTGGTGACTCACACAGCGTGCACACACACTGCTCATGTTGCAGCAATGGAACTATATCAGGCAATTGGATAGGGCTGGCATGCATTTGTAGTGCATGCTAACTACAGTAATCCCATGGAAATTAGTGAGTGTGTGTGTGTGTGTGTGTGTGTGCGTGTGTGTGTGTGTGTGTGTGTGTGCGCGCATGCGTGCATGCATGCATCCACCTGACCTCTGCCTCTGGTTTTGCTCCGCAGGCCACTCGTCCCTGTTTCCCATGGAGGATGGCTTTGGGGAAGATGAGCGTGGGGAGCAGAGCCTGCCTGGTCTGGGCTCCCCACACTGCTTTCCCCACCAGAACGGGGAGCGCGTGGAGCGCTACTCACGCAAAGTCTTTGTGGGCGGACTGCCCCCGGACATAGATGAAGGTAGAACTGCATTTATAACCAAACCTACTCACTCACTTCCTCCCTCTCTCTCTTTCTCTCTGTATCTCCCTCTCTCTCTCTCTCCCTCTCCTGCTCTCTCTCTCTCGCTTTCTCTCCCTCTCCCTCTTTCTCTCTGTATCTCTCTCACTCTCACTCTCTCTGTCTCTGTATCTCTCACTCTCTACCTCAAGTAAAGCGCTTTGGTTATCTAGAATGGCTCCATAGATATGTAACTGGCCATGCATCACTCATTCACACGTGTGTGCTCACTTTCTTTTTCTGAAAAGCAAATAACCGCACATGCAGTACATGTTGTCTCTGGACACAATACTATTGGTCTTAAAGGTTCAATGTCCACAGTGAGTCAGGCACTAAAGTTCACAGAGGCTCCATTCAAAAAAGAAAAAAAACAAATAAAACAAAAACAAATTAGCGTTGGCCACAGCCCAGTTCTCCTCTGTGGATCGGGTCCAGCAGGAATCATCCTTAATGGATTTTTGGACCTTTTTGAAGGAACTTCCATTCAGTACATCTGTTGTGGATTGTGAACTTTCCATTCCCAAGTCGAGCCAGACAAAGCAGCCCTGCGTACATCCCAACCCATCACAACCCATCACAACCCATCCTCCGTGTGCTTTCTTACTGTTATGCTGTTTATCTGAGCCACTGGATCAAAGCCAGTGGATTTAGTTCAAAATGTTAAGTGTGCTAGAGATTAGGTTATGTTTTTTTTTATTTGTTTTTTCCCTGTGTGATATTGCATGGCATTCACAGCCGCTCTGTATTAAACTGAACTGCAATTTCTGTCAAAAGTTTTTCCTCCAGTCTTTATATAATGTGCTGTTCAAACTGTTATTTTACTGTCTTTCTCTCTATGCCCTCCCCCTCTTCTTTCTTCTTCTTTTTCCTCCATCCTTCTCTTTTGCTCTGATTCACTCCATCTTTGCTTCCAGATGAGATCACGGCAAGTTTCCGGCGCTTTGGACACCTTTTTGTGGACTGGCCTCATAAAGCTGAGAGCAAGTCCTACTTTCCTCCCAAAGGTGAGCCGTCTCCTCTAAGGTAGACTGTGAAAAATTGTCACACAAACCCCCCTTATTTATTACTTGAATAGCATCCCATTGAGTGCAAGTTGACCAGAAGAAGACCCT
Source organism: Tenualosa thibaudeaui (assembly GCA_027481765.1). Taxonomy (NCBI): domain Eukaryota; kingdom Metazoa; phylum Chordata; class Actinopteri; order Clupeiformes; family Clupeidae; genus Tenualosa; species Tenualosa thibaudeaui. The sequence continues at coordinate 23,683,773 of JAIFZK010000009.1, read as the reverse complement.
TTGAAATATTTGAAATCTCAAAATATCTCCCTGAGAAGTAATTTTCTGTCATTCTCTTCACACATGCTGTCTCTCTCTCTCTTTCTTTCTCTCTCTCTCTCTCTCTCTCTCTCTCTCTCTCTCTCTTTCTCTCTCTCTCTCTCGCTCACTCCCTCATGCTCTCACTCTCTCTTCCCCTCCCCCTCTCCACTGTAGGTTATGCCTTCCTGCTGTTCCAAGATGAGAGCTCTGTGCAGGCCCTGATTGATGCTTGCATTGAAGAGGATGGGAAACTTTACCTCTGCGTTTCCAGCCCTACAATTAAAGACAAACCAGTGAGCCTTGCACTCTTGTCTCCCTTTCTCTCTCACACACACACACACGCATTGGCACACACTAATTCTGCATATTCACACACATACGCATGGGCACACATTAACTGTGAAGCTGTGCTGTAGTGGGTGAAACTTACTGCATGCTTACTGTATGTTTGTGTGCATCAGGTTCAGATCCGGCCCTGGAACCTGAATGACAGCGACTTTGTCATGGATGGCTCTCAGCCTCTGGATCCCCGCAAAACCATCTTTGTCGGTGGAGTGCCCCGCCCTCTTCGTGCAGGTAACTTGACACCTGTTGACGTGTGTGTGTGTGTGTCTCTCTCTGTGTCTCTGGCCTAGCAGGATGAGCTTGGGGTTTTGCCTCAAAGAATTGTGACCATATTTTGGGGAAAAAAAAAAAAAACATCACACACACACACACACACACACACATATATATATATATATGTGTGTGTGTGTGTGTGTGTGTGATTTTTTTTTTTTCCCCCATTAGTCCTATATATACGACTAATGAAGACCTTCTGTTTCTCTGCTTCTCTTGTTCTCTTGTGACGTTCTCTTTCTCTCTATTCTGACTGTTCCCTCTCTCTCTCTTTTCTTTTTTCTGCATTTGTTTTTGTCTCCCCCCCCCGACCCCTGTGTGCAGTGGAGTTGGCCATGATCATGGACAGGCTGTATGGTGGCGTGTGCTATGCTGGTATTGACACGGACCCTGAGCTGAAGTACCCCAAAGGAGCAGGGCGGGTGGCCTTCTCTAATCAGCAGAGCTACATAGCTGCTATCAGTGCTCGCTTTGTGCAGCTGCAGCATGGGGAGATCGATAAACGGGTGAGCTGGGGGCCCCTGTCTTTACACTCACACACACACACACACACACACACACACACACACACACATGCACGCCCATTTACTGTCCCACTCCCAGTGACGCATACACAGGCAGAGCACAGTATTCACAGGTGCAGTAAAACATAAAGCATGCATGAAAACTTAGGCATACACACACCTACACACTCACACAAACACACACACAAAACACAAACCCATAGCAGACGGGTGTGTGTGTATGTGTGTGTTGTATATAAAAACAGGTAGTATCTGGGTGACCAAGATCCCTCCCTGATACACACACAGTTTCATGCTCATTCATCCTGAGCCATTTGACATGCCATCATTTTTCTGTGTAAGGTTAAGATAACATTTAGAGAACATGGAAGGCTTAGCAGTCTTTAGACTGCAGGGCCCTCCCTCAGCTCAGCGCTGTGGTGCATTCAAATGCTCAGACCATTTAAATACTCAACTATGCAAATGCACCAGTATTCAAATACACATTTAAATATTCTAGGCTATATATATTGTTCTGGTACATCATGAACATGAACATTTTTTGTTGTTGTTGTCTTTGTTTGGTGATGCATACATGTATGGGTGTAATTTTTATTTTTTTTTTATTTATTTTTTTTTAATTCATACTTTAGAACCTCTTCGTAGGGGCACTGGTGTGTGTGTGTGTGTGTGTGTGGTGTTTGTTTACATGTGTTTCTTTAACTTTCACATGTTTGAGCAATCGTATGTGTTTGTGTGTGTGAGTGAGTGAGTGTGTGTGTGTGAGTGTCAGTGAGTGTGTGTGTGTGTGTGTGTGAGTGAGTGTGACTGTGTGTACATGCGTGCATGACCACCTGTGCTGAGCTTATCTCTGTGGGAACCTGCTGCAGAAGGGCTTTTCTCAGCGTTTACTTCCCCTCAATTCAAGGCGAGTCAGTTATTGTCTCCTGATAGGGAACAACCTGAGTTAAGTCCGTTCAGTAATATCATATTGGAACAAGGAGCTGGAAGCTACCTGCGTAGCTTAGTAGATTACTACCTGCCCAAAGCATTTGAGCTCTACAAACATGAGTCATAAGTTTTCCCACATGCTTGGGTGGTTGGCATCATTCAAGAGTTTCTGGGTGTGTGAGTGATTTTTTGTAATGCGTACTTCAAACTGAATGGCATTTATCTTTCTGTCTTTCTAATTGTGTGTGTGTGTGTGTGTTTGTGTTTGTCTTCATGTCTGTCCTCCACAGGTGGAAGTGAAGCCATATGTGCTGGACGACCAACTGTGTGACGAATGCCAGGGGACGCGCTGTGGGGGCAAGTTTGCGCCCTTCTTCTGTGCCAATGTCACCTGCCTCCAGTACTACTGCGAGTACTGCTGGGCTGCCATCCACTCACGAGCTGGCCGAGAGTTCCATAAGCCCCTGGTCAAAGAGGGCGGAGACCGGCCTCGCCACATCTCCTTCCGCTGGAACTAGAAGGCAAGAGAGAAAAGATTAAAAAAAAAAAGAGCCAGATGTTGAAAAGAGAGAGGGAGGGACTGATCGATAAAAGGTGAGAGAGAGAGAGAGGGTTGGCAGTGAAGGAGTCGCAGAAACATTGTATAAATAAATGCACTTTTCTGTTGCTGGTTCCTTTAGTTTAATTTAAAGATTTTAATTTGTAACGTTAATATATATTTTAAAAATCGAACCTTTGAAAAGAGGAAGAAAATGGATTTTATTGAAAATTGAAAGAAAAATGTATGTACACAAAAAAGAACTCATTTCTCTATTTTTTTCCATTAGAGTTTGTTTTTCAGGTTTTTAGTGCACATTCAGTTGTTGTTGTTGTTGTTGTTGTTATTATTATTATTATTATAAATCCTCTCTTTAAGTATGATATTAACTAATTGGCTTGGCCCACATGTGTGAAAAATCCATTTAAACGCAGTGCAGTGTCTCCATACCATCATGACTGCGTAAGAGGTGCACTTATTAGCTTACCTTTGAGTGCAGATATGACGTTAGATCTAATCTAGAATTAAACCAAAGCGCAATCACTTTTGGTTTCTGTAGAAAAGGAAAGCAAAAAAAAAGACGAAATAATAATAATAATAATAAAAGACAAAATTTAGATTTCTGACTTCAGATTTGCAGATTCTCTCGAAGATCAAATGATTCAAACCTTCGCTCATTGAAAGACCGTGCTCATTTTTTCCTCAGCTACTTGATGTGAGTGACTTTATCCCCACTTCCCCATGCAGGTGTTTTTTGGGGTGAGTTTTGACCTCCATTTTTGACATGCAAAAACTAATACCTCAAACCTAGCTGCTAATGTTATGAGTAACGTGTAGAGCCCCGGCTGGTCTCCTCTCTCTGACCCCTCTACTCCCACCCCCCCACCCATGCTACCATCATCACCGCTAAGGGAAAGGACGTTGGCGAAGGCACTTTGATTTCCCAAAACACTGCTTTGTCAGTTTTTAAAAAAAATTATTATTATTTTATTTCCTCTTTTCTCTCTTGTTTCAAACCCAGCTAGATTAGGAGCAGCCTAAGAGAAGAGAGAGAGGAGCAAGGGGATGCTTATTGGGGAATGTACAGTTAAGCCATGCAGTGACATTGGGATACTGAGAGAGACACTCTTATATTTATATGAAGTACCAGGTATACATATGCCAGGTACACCACCTGCTTGTCCTTGTCCTTTTTGTTTCAGAAGACTTCTAAAATTTTTTTTTTATTATTTAAACCCTTCATTTTAACCCCTGAAGCGCAACTACCCATTCCTGGCCATATGCGATGCATGCAAGTCTCAGTCTAAGTAAAGACCCTAACCGAGAGCTGGGAACAGGATGAGTGACGTTGACCGTGTGAGGATGTGTGAGAAGGCACACATGGGAGAAGGGTGTGTGTGTGTGTGTGTGTGTGTGTGTGTGTGTGTGTGTGTGTGTGTGTGTGTGTCTGGCAGAAAGGAGGGGCAGTCTGGAGACCAACACGTAGCTAAAGTAGCTCCCTTCTGGGGATTTAGTCTCTGTCTCTTCATGAGTCTCTTCCCTTCTCTCTGTCTTGTCATTGAGTAGAGCTACGGAGACCAGACCCCAACCAAAGAGAGCAGTCGAAAAGCCAGGGTGTGTGTGTGTGTGTGTGTGTGTGTGTGTGTGTGTGTGTGTGTGTGTGTTTCCTTCCCTTCTTTTTGTCATCCATTTGTCCTTTTTCCCTTTTACATTCTATTTCTTTCATCAGTCCTTCATTCTGCCATGATTTTCTTCCAAAACAATTGCTTAAAATTAAGTGACCCCTACTTTTTTGGTGCCCCCCCCTCTGTGCGAGAACTTTAAGGAGTCCAGCAAACCAAAGATTGGCCTTGAATTTATAAATGGTGCAAGTCAAAATCCATGGCAACACTAGTGAAAACAACCAAACCGGCCCTGCAGTCTGGCCCGCTGGCCTTTCTATCGCCCCCTCCCCGCACCTCTTTCCAAAGGTCAAAATGGAGAGATGAGTTGCTTGCATAGTCTTGTGTTGAGAAGTTTGCAATAGGTGTCTGATATTCAACAGGTTGATATATATATTTTTTTTTTTTGGAAGTTGTTTTATTTAGTTTTTTGGTTGCTGTAGTATTTGGAAATTATAAACACAAAGAAACAACAAGGATATGTAATTGGCTTAGAATCGACAGGCTTTCTTTATCTGAATCTGCTCGCTTGTTAATGTCAGGGAGTTAATGCTGAACTATAACTAGATACACTAGTGAGAATCTTATCCTCGTGTTGGCTGGGTGGTGCTTCTCTGCGCTTATTCAAAGTCATCACTAGAGCTTGGGGGTGAGGGGTGAACACTTTTAGAAGTTTAAAACACTTTTTGAAGAATTTGCTGTTGATGAGATGATGAAAAGATTATTTTATACATGGCCTGCTGATTTTTGGTACAGTGTTTTCTAGCTAAATTATTTTGTCATGCACATAGAAACATTTATTATGCACTACTTTTCTAAATATTTCTTTTTTTCCAACAGTCATTTTAGGCACATTTTTCACAAATGGGAAAACTCCTTTTTGCAATACCTCAATTTTTCACATTGTGAAAGGTAGCTTTTATACTTTTGTTACTGAGAGAACTGCGTATATGGAAAATTTCATTTTAAAGAAAAAAAGTTACGTGATTTTAATATATATCATTTTAAATTATGCTTTTTATACATTTCAGTGCTGCAGAAACTATAAAACAAAGTGTGCACTTGTGTTGATGCGACTTCTGCAGAGGAGGGATAAAAGTGTATAGCTTAAGGTCTTGGATCTTGTACACTAGTTGAACAGGAAAGAAAAAATGAATAAATTGGGGAAAACATAGCAGACACAACGGCATGGCGTGAACACATCATCTTTTAGAAATTGAATGTCATTTTCTGGGGTAAAAATGGCTAACCTAAGTGGTAAAAATTGTAACTTTTTTTTTTTCTCCCTTTTGTTTCCATAGCTGGAATCTAACTATTATAAGGAGAATGCAAAATTGATTCATGTTAAAGCTGACTCTCGTATCAAAAGAATGGATGTTTGGTGTTTAGATATTTTAACATTTGAAAATATATATTCTTGAACTGCCAACTAGCTCCTATTGTAATCCTTAGCATGCATGGAAGAAAAAAAGATAAACAAGTACAATTAGCTATTGAAAATTAATTGTTGTGGTTGTGCACCAGATGTTTAAAGTTTAATTTGTTAAGGACACCCCACACCCTATCATATGTCAATCTATATATCCTGGCCCCTAATGCCCCCCCACCCAACCCCCCATCCAGGCCTCTGCAGAATCCTCAAAAGAAGAAAAAATAGCAGTGTTGTAACATTGAGAAAAAATATACACTGTTAAATACCTTAGACTCATCCCCGCTACCTATTTCTAAGTACGTAAATACATTTCTTTCTTTCTTTTTATTTCTTCATTTTTTTTGTCTTTGCGGAAGGGGAACTCTAAGACTTGAATGTGGTAGATGGTGCAAGTTAACTTCGAGTTGTTATGTGCAATACTTCTTTTTTTTCTTTTCTTTTCTTCTTTTTTTTTTTTTTACTTTTTCCAGATAAAGACTCTTTGCAATGTAATTCTTTAATGCCATTTTTAATTGCAAACATTTAAAAAAAGGATGTTAATGTTTTTCACAGTCATTTTCTACTGTTATTGTAATCCTTTACATGCTGGTGTTTGTAAAAAGAAAAAAAAAACAAGACTATTTGTACTAATATAAATAATTGAAGTTATTTTTAAAACATTAAAGGTTTTGTGCCCATTTGCTTATTTTGATTATTTCATGCTACTGTGATTGCATTGTAATTATTAGGTCAATAATGTATTTAGCTGTTTATTGGTATATTTTTAATTGGAATGTATAATTAATTTTTATAATTTTGATCAGATTTTTGTTATATTTTTGAGGTGAAGCTTTTAATATGTTAAAGTGTCTAGTTTTTACTAATTGCTATATTGTGCTCTACAATATATGGTTCACATTTTCTGAAGGAGAATAAATATTTAAATATTTGTCTGTTAATGATGTTACTTAATGGCAAAATTTCAATAGTTTTTGTGTATGAGAAGGTTGTTGTATTTATTAATAGCATTTTTTACTTAAGATATCACCTTAATTTTTATTGTCATTTCACTTTATAAGTTCCTATTTTTGTATTTTTCTTTCTAATTAAGTTATGTAATAAAAATGTCCATATTCTAGGAGTTGGTCTGTACAAGTGCTAGTGTAACAAAAAGAAAAATCTAATGTTATTTAATTGTTTGCAGCCAACTATTTATAACAATATGCATAATTTTTAAATATTTGTAATGTGAAATGTTGAATGAATAAAACCTAACTGTGATGAGATGTCGAGGTGTGGCCTGCCTGGTTCAATATGCACATCCTACACACAGTGTCACCTAGGCCGCTCTCCCTGTGTTTGGGTAATGCGCAGGATTATAGATTGGGTCTAGAAACTGTATACTTACCAGTGTCCCTAGATCACCCCCTGCAGGTACTTCCTAGTACTGATGCATGTAGTTACAAAATGGTGTTGGTGTTCATTAAACGTGGAGACCGGTTTTCTGATCACAAAGTGCGAAATCATGACGACTCACATTCTTTTCAGAATCTAATCTAATCTATCTAAATGTTATCTAAATAATTCTAGAATGTGTTATTCACCTTTGGAAATCAATAATTGAATAGTCAGTACACAATGGCCATATGGGTCACCTTCACTGCTATACTAAGCACCTTTTTTGCTCTCATATTTCTGCACTTTGTAAAATCACAGAATAAACCAATCCCAGATGAGGACATGAATTTGGGACACGGCATTACCTCTCTCTCCCTCTCTCTCTCTCGTTCTTAATGAGGTCACTGCAGTGGTGAACTGGCTGAGTGGTTTTGGTCGATTGCTTCCTCGCCCCCTCATCCAAGCTACCCAGTATCAATCAAATCCTTTGGAAAGGTGCTGTGGACCTTAATAGACTGAAATAAATGGAAATAGTGAGTACTCTATACATCTGCAATTAACTTGTTCACATTCAGTAGTATAATCACAACCCCCCTAGTTTAATGTTCCCTTGGTTTGCAGATTTTGAAAGGATCTAATCTATGCTTGTATTTGCTAAATGGATGCCATGGGCCCTAATGTTTGCTTATCTATATAATGGTTACATTTGTTGTTATGGTTATCATTGTGCCATGTTGTTTATTGTGCTGCGACATGTTACCAGAATAGGTACAAATTCCACGTCTACTGTAGTTGCATACGATTCTTTCTTTTTCAGTGCATGTGCTCTGGACTAAAGACTACTGCTGTTGCTGGGTGGAACCACAGAAAGTCCAGAGAATAACAGAAGTGGGTGTTTGTGTGTGTGTGTGTGTGTGTGTGTGTGTGCATATGTAAGCTCAGAGGCAAAAAAAAAAAAGCTCACAGTGACATCATGCCTTTTTGTCTGTCTACCAAAACAAAGCTTTCTGCTGAGCCCATCCAGACTGCAGCCCAGACAGCAATGGGCAGGGACAACAGGAAACACATCACAGAACACTGAGCAAAGAGATGATCTGCGCTTAAAACAAGGAGCTGTCATCCAGCACGTCTGCATGTCTCCCACCAACTCAAACAAATGTATTACCTCCAGGCACAGAAACAGAAAGAGTGAGCCTTTTCATCGTTTGACCCTGGGTTCACTCCACCAGTTAATCCCTGTGCAAACTGCTCTGTCTAACGTGATATGATATTGAGGCAGCCATCTCCTCAGTGTTCAAAAGATTGAGAGGAGGCAGTGCCACACACATGATAATGGGAGGCTCATAGAGTCGTCATGCCCACTGGTGGAAGTTGTGCAGTGCAGCTCACTGGTACTTTGTTTGTACATGGACAGGTGTCTAAATCACTGAATTTTTGAGGCAAAAATTCAGTCAAATGTAACTTCAGTTATAAGTTTCAAGTACTCTTTCCATACAATAACACAAATTTTTGTGTCAATGTTGTGAGCAATCAGTTAAACAAATCCCATAGCACCTAATATTGTCTCAGTACCCATTAAGACCTTAGTTTGTGGTATATGCAATGCATGGTTACTACTACAATAGCGTCTAAAGCATTCTTGCTTTGGGTGTGAACAGGTCCCAGAGTCTGTGTGCAGGTGCCCTTTGAAGTTCACCTGTTAATGTAATGTAATTTGTAGATTAACCTTTTGTCTGCCCCCTCTGATTCCAGAATCCAGAACCTAATCTGCTCATGCCATCGCTATATCCCATCAATTTCATCACTAGCAGGGTGCCCTTGGTTTTGACAGCAAGTGTTTTGAAGTAGTACTGCAGCAGCCATGACTAAATTCAACTATGCAGTACAGAGTGGTGTTTTCATTGCCATCTGAAGCACTCCAAATAACTGGTGCATACTCTTCTGGGTCTGTAAACCTGATAGAATGTAACATGGCTTTATGAACTTCATGTAGGTGTGTGGTGGTTCAGATCCAGTGTTAGAGGGATCAAACACAATACAAAATATATAATACTGCTAACTAAATACTAGCGCTGCTAGATAATCAGTTTTAGAATTTACTCATTTGATCTGCACTGGGCTCCAAAATGGGTCCCCTGCAGTCCTAGGGGTCTTACCTGCTTATTAGTGACTGAAAACTAACTTTTAATAGAATCATAATTTACAAAAAAAACTTTTTAGATTTGACTGTCACACTTATATATTTTAATAATATTGCAATGCAGTTGTGAAAGCAAAAAAAAAGAAAATCTGTAACCAGTAGGATTACAAAGTACAGTGAACTGCAAAAATAACAAATGGCCACTTAGAACTGCATGTGAAAGTGTTCTATTTCATCGTGCCATGTGCAGTTCTGAGATAACAGATGGAAAATTCTGTTGCTTTTCATTTCAGTTAAGAGTTCCTTCTTTTGTCACATTTATGTTTGTCAGCACACACCCGTCAGCACAAATACATGGAGCAAAACACAGTGTTTTGATTTGCTTGGATTTAAGACCAGACTGCGGCACTTCAGTGGGAATAGTGTTGTGCACAAATTCCAGACAAACATGTCTTGCTTGACACACATGGCTGCCGCACTCTCTTCAGTAGGCTGGCCTTCTCACCCCGCATTGCACCCTCAATTGTAGGGTAAAGTGAATCTCCAGGATTGCACCATAGTTTCCTACAGTACTGTGTCTGATATGTTGACACGCTGTAATTAGACATTCAGCTCCTAAGCAGATGCTGTGGGCTGAAAGTGGCTCCCTGCCTGAAGTCAAAACTGGTAAACTTGCCCTGGTGACACAGAAAAACTTTGGTGCCCCTTGGAGACTTAACCATTAACCTTAGACAGAAACAGCTGTTTGAGCAAAAAATTGTGTCCCGGGGGCGATGGTCCCCCGAATGCCCCAAATGACCTTTGATCTCAGCCTTGCCCCTAGGTAAACCCCAGAGAGACAATTTACCATGAGATAATGGTCTAGCATAATGGTGCAGCATTTAAGCGTTTCAGATGGCTTGTGCACATTTTGACTGCAAGGTCAGGGTTGATACAATCCATCCGAACAAATACCTCTATAACAAACTAGTACCTCTTTTCATGACAATTTACTTCCACAGTTTATACAATTGAAAGCACAGTTATTCTGCTTAGGAGTCTCGTTGATAATATTTAACTGTTACATAATAAGTTTATGGTATTTAGATGAGGCTTTGAGTGACATACAGACAAGAATAACAACATGACATTGTCGATAAAGTTACAAGGAAAAAAAAAAAATATATATATAACCTAAGCATGATATTAGTACATAAACATACTTGACCAAAACAAACAGTGCTGAACCTGGAGCATGCCATATCCCTTGGAAACATACCACTACATTTCCAAAGTTTTCATGATGCCTGAAATTACACCCACCCATAAGTACTGACTACCACCCCCCCCCCCACACACACACACACACACACACAGCTGTAGCTGCTTCCATTCTTTTGTGAAGAATTACTTTTTAGAGTTTCTACAAAAAAGTTAGACTCTTCTGTATGTTTATTAGTTTATGGCTGTACATATTTTTATTCGTTTTTATTCTTGTCTTATTTTTACCCTTTTTAATCCCTTTATGTTTTATCGTTCACTGTACTTTGCTTTTATTTTTGTGCAACACCTTGAACTACCTGTGTCAGACATGCGCTACATAAATAAACCTGCCTTGCCTTGCCTTGTCTTGCCTAGCCTTGAGGTCAAGCACTGATGCTGGACAAGAAGACCTGGGTTGCAATATTATGCCTTTACCTCTCTCAGCAAGCATGACTGTACACAGTGCACAAAACACAGTCCATGCAGACATGTTTAGATGATGATATGAACAAACTTTAATGGCTTGCAGAGAACAGGGTTCCCTACCTCATCAAACACCTTTGGGGCGCACTCCAAACCAGACCCTCTTGACCCACATCAGTACCTGACCTCACAAAGGCTCCTGCGGATGAATGTGCAGGACTTCTCCGTATAAACTCTTGTGGAAATCCTTCCTACAGCTGTAATATGGGAACCAAAGTCTATGTTAATATCTATGGAATTACACTGGGAAACCATTGAAGTTACTTTGGGAGTAACGGACACCAACACCGATAGAATTAGTGCAGCCTATTACATGAACTAGGACTGCACTATCCAGTCTTTACTGCATCTGCATTTGCTATGAATACTTAAAGCTGGAATGCAGTGTCATATTCAGTAAGCATAGACAAAACAATGTGATGTATTTAAATGAACCATAAATAGCCAGTTAATTTCCTTTTAGATTAATGATCTTGTCTGTTGCCTATTCTCACAGTTCTAGGACCACATCCATTACTCAACATTGTAACATACCAATATCATAATTAAATAAGTGGCATTGTCAATATTATTACAAAGGCTTAAATTATGTGAAAAGCATTTAAACCAATACTATGTAACAATTCACCACTATTATGTATCCTATGTGTCACATCATTTGTTTTGGTATCATCTTCAAATTAATTTGGATTTCATGTAGATCATATGAAAGGCAGATAAACACAAGTGTTATTCCACTTGTCACATCATCCTTTTCTTTGCGCCAATAAGGCTCTGAGAAAGGTATTATGTGCCTTAAGTTAGTCCTTAGTATTACTTTATTGATTTATTTATTAATTTTAGTAAATCCAACAGGAGGTTAGGATGTCCTCAGATTCATTTTATTCCATACAAGAAAAATACGTGACCAGTGGGGCTATTAAAATGCATCGACCTAAGACGTATGAGGTACTTTTCCGTTTCTGACACTAGATGGCAACCTAGAGGGTGGATAACTCCATTGGTTGCATAGTGACCGAAGTTTATTCGAGGTCTGGGTAAAACAAGCGGCGAGTTTCCGCTAGTTTCCCCCTAGCGGTGTCGTTGTGAAGCCTGAGGTTACACCAGCGTTTGGATTTGAACGCTGGTCGGGGATCCGAGGGCCGTCAGTTGCTGCGGTACTCGAGCTGCTGTGCACCTTCCCCGCATCAGCACCGCGCGCTTTCCCTGTCAAAGCCGAGTGCGTATCTGCCCGGCTTTGTGCTACCACTCCTCATCTCCCCAAACCAGTAGAATTCGTTTGGTACGACTCCATCCTAGTTGACCTCTAGGGAATCCGTTCGCAGGTGAGTTGCCTTCTACAAAAACATTTGGATGTTATAGACGATGCTAGAAACTGTTTTCTTACGCCCGTTTTGTTGTTCGCTTGTTTGTGAACTGCGTGAAGCCCACCAAACTAAGATGTTTGATGAGTGGGATCGTGCCAATATTGTACCGCTTACACGACAAGCATCCAATTGAAAATTATTCCGACTCTTGTTGTTTGTTGTATGTAGACTATATATTAAAATCGGGAAATGAATGGTTCACCTCTGGGGGTGATATCACTTATGCCGAGGTTGCCAAGCAGTGCCTACCTTACAGATTTTTATTGAGAATAACATTAGAAAGGTTTATTATTGTATTTTCAAAGACATCCGTGATGTCTGCGGTCTAGTGATAAACGGCTTGTTTTGATGATCGAATGTTTCCGCTCTGTTCACAATTTCTCATTCAAATTATTCTGCATTTGTAGGTTTGCAAAAGGGGGGATACTTGATTTGGTAAAAATGGTAAAACTGGGAAGTAATCTTCAAGACAAAGGCGCCAAAGCGGTTAGCGTAGAGGACGGTTTCCAGAACGTGCCGCTCATCACGCCTTTGGATGTCTGTAATCTCCAGTACCAAGCCCCAGACAAGGTAAGGTAGCCTACCTTCGCCTCTCCCTGCTGTTTACTAACAAGCTGCCTTATATAACCCATTCAGTCACAGCTATTTGTCCTCAACTTAGTGTTCCCTCTGAGGCATTTGAGAGTCCATTACCCTTCAGATATCCTAGATTATTATATTGCTGGGATGTCTCTATATTGTAAAATGATGACAGTGGCATGATATAGAGAAACTCATGATAGAAACACTTTGCTGTCACCTTAAGCTATCGCACCAGTATCTGTAGAAAATGTTAAATTTCCCATGTAAATAATTCTGCTAATAAATCTGCTAATTATTCTGCTGAAAGGTCAGATTTTGAAATTAGACAAATACATCTTTTGTAACTTTTTCTTGAGGAGGTGAAGCTGATAGTTCTGGGGCATGACTGTCTGGTTTGGTATGTCTCTGTCATAAATATTATTGTGATGTGCATCATGTTTGAAGTAGAGCTTCAGTCCTTGTTCAAGATTCTGCTGACGAAGCCACGCTCAGGCTGTGGCTCCTCACTGGACTAGCATGTCAATCACCTTACTCCTTCCAAACACGTATGCACACTCACACAAACACACACACACACACACATAAATGCACACAGACACACACTCACACACACACATAGATACACACACACACACACACACACACACACACACACACACACACACACACACAAATGCACACAGACACACACTCACACACACACACACACACACACACACACACCCCTCATCACTCGTCTGTCATGTTGCTCAGATAGATATCTTTACCACCCCCCTTTGTCTTGCTGTCAGGGGGAAGGCTGGCGTTCTGCCTTCTCACTGTTATTGGACAGCCCTTGGGGAGTCTGATTCGTTATTGACCTGCATAACAAACACAGATAGACTGGGTGGGGGTGGGGGGTTAGTGGGGGTTTGTTGGAGAGAGGAAAGCAGAGATTGGCTCATTTGAAAAAGCAACCTGAGGCTAATTGGTTAAATACGCAAGGAGATGCATGAAATATTGGTGATGATCCTTCTGTTACAAATCAGTGTCTACTCACAGCCAAAACACACAGCATCGGATCTGTCAGTATCCAGATCCAAGCTTGGATTTGGCATGATTGTAGACTACCATGATGTGCTTGGACCCAATGGTGCTTTACTGGTAACCCATTGGTCTACAGCTACGATGGCTTTAGTGAGAGAACACTATGTGTGTGGTTTGCCTTTAAGAAGATGCTGTATGTATGCTACACTGCCCTTTTACAGTGAGATGGCCCAGAAGAACATCCTTGCTTTGGCGACAAACATGATGTGCAGATTTTCAACTATTCTTTGCCTATTGTAAATTGTACTTCTTTATGACCCCAGACAATAACAGATATAAACTATTCACAAATCCCAACAAAAAAATCAATTATTCAAACAGGCTTTATTCCGGACTCAGGGAAGGTCCATAGTGAAAACAGATAGACTAACAATAGATAAATAACTATGACACAGACAAGTAACAAAAAAACACATTATTCACAAATCACAAATCATTTGATAAAATATGAAATGTATGAAAAAATGATTAAATCTGCTTTTATTTACATGTCTACATGGGATGTTAGGCACAAAAACCTCACAGAAAGTGGGCATGGCTCATTCCTGTGTGGAAAATAGAGGAGAGATCTGTGGGTGTGGGTGATGGTTGAGAGATGGGGGTTGGGCACTATGAAATAGCTCAGAGACCTGGACCAATTCTCCCTGTTTGTAGTAGGATTATGTATTTGATTTGAACATCATGAAACAAACCAATGCTATAGTTAAGACTGATGGCAAAGCTGTAGTGAAATGATGAACGGTCCTCAAATTCACAGAATGTTGTCACTTTGTGATGGAACAGCATGGATTCCTATATGATGTGTTTTTAAACATCCCTATCATATTAGTGAGTGGAAAACTGCTACTAAGAGGACCACTGCCCCTGAAATGGACCGTCAGTCACTGTGTGCCATCTTAGGACTGGACACATCCTGGCACTACCCTCATTCTTGACATCGTGTCTGTGTCGAGAGCTAGTGCTAACCATCATTTTTTTCAGTCAATACATTATTTTTTCTTAATTATTTTGAGTAGTTGTTTAATCAATAAAGTGCAAGAAAATGGTGTCAATTGTCAAAGTCCAAGTATATGTCCTAGTAAACAAAGGCCTGTTTCGTACACACAAAAAAAATATTAAATGAAAAGCAAAAGATTGCTTAAATAGTCAGTGGTTAATAATGAATGATATTTCACATCTGAACAGTCAATTGATTAATTGTGCCCTGCGCTTGTGTGGTTGTGTAGACCTTCTTTACCCCTGTCTCTGACCACCATCAAGAGCTCCCAGGCTCAGGCAGGGGGGCCAGACTAAGGGGCCAGGTTAGGGCAATCTGCTGGCTGCTACTGCCTGGTGAAGGCTTGGGGAGGAATTAGTGCTGATCCCATCTGGAGAGGCGGTGGGGTGGACTGGGAAGCAGCGGGTGTCCTCTGACTCCGGCACGCTGACGGGGCTAGTTGTTGGTTGTTGTTGTCAAAGGCACGGGAGCTGGTGGGGATGGTGGGGGTGGGGGAGGGTGTTTGTCAGCGCAGGAGATTTTGTCAGCCTGGGAGATTCTGTAGAAATCAAAGCCCCTTTGTGTCTTTTGTCAGGACAGCACGGAAAACACCTGACTTCCATACTTCCAGCTCCACAATAGCAGCAGGTTGTCTTTTTGTTTTTGGGTGCTGCTGCTACTCTCTTTGATTTCCCACACACACACACACACACACACACACACACACACACACACACACACACACACACACACACACACACACACACACGCACCCACACACATACACACACACACGCACACCCACGCACACCACACATGCACACACACGCACACACACACACACACACACGCACACACACACACACACAGTCCTCAGATGTCTCCTGAATGAGTCCCAGTCTGTCCTTATCCGTGAAAAGATCCATATCACAAGGGTTGTTGTTTTGCCAGCAGTGTTCATATTTCCACCATGGCAAATGGATTGTGAAACAGAGCACTCGTAGTTTATCTTAGTGTTTGCTTCACCTTTCTTGACCCTGCTGTCCAGCCTCCATTTCCACCTCTTCTTCATTCTGACTGTTAGGCATCCATCACTTTAAGCGCACACTGAAATCACTGGCCTGCTCGCCATTTCCCAATTAAGCACCCTGCCGTTCTTTATCCACTTATCATATTTATGGGACAGACATCATTGGTCTTATGGATTCAGTCTGCCAGCCCCCCCCCCCCACTACACACACACACACACACACACACACAGACTCTAGCAGCCTCCAGTGGGCATATGGCACAGCCTTGCCTAGTGGGGTCGATTAACCCTCCACCCCTCGACTGTGACTGCTGCAACCGAGAGTGGAAGGTGGAGTATTGGGGTGGGTGGAGGGCTGAGTGATGCCACTGATTACTGGGTGATGGAATGGGGCAGTGACAGCAAATAAGAGGGAGAGGATAAGGAAGAAAGGAAAAGAGGAACGAGTGTGTAATTCTAATGATGACTGTGTGATGGAATGGGGCAGGAAAAGTATGGAAGTGACAACAATTTGGTGAATAAGAGAGAGAGAGAGAGAGAGAAGAGAGAGAGAGTGGGGGAGAATGAGAGAGGGGGGGAGTAGGGATAGATAAAGGGTGAGGAGCAAAGGAGAGAGAGAGTGTGGGCAAGAGAGAGAGAGTGAGTGAAGAGCAATGGAGAAGGAGAGAGGTAGTGATTGGGTAGGCAGTGGTCTGAGGCGTAATTGTGGAGTGTGAGGAGTGGTGAAGGGCTGGTGTGTTAGTAAGGGGGCTTTAGAGGTCATTAATTTCCCCAACAGCCAACAGCGAACAGCTGCACACGGCAGTAATCGCAGCAAAAAGCCTTTCCTGATCCACCCCCACCTCCACCCCCTATCCCCTCTCCTCCCTTTCCTTTTTTTCTGGAGAGCTGCATCAGAGCTCATCAACGAACAGATAAAAGTGACAGTTCACGTCTAATTAAACAAGTTGGCTGTGGGACTCCAGGGCTAAGTAAGACTAATTGGGTGGAGTTGTCTTCAGAGAGAATGAGAATTGCATGTGCACCATTTTGGTTCAAAGAGGCATTTCTGGACAGGATTTGAGGTGATGGGTGATTGCTGTGGTAACCAAAGTCCGTACAGACAAGTCTTTAAATCGTTAATGTCATTGTCTGGTTAACTGGTTTGTGTGCCAATGGGAAGCAAAGATTTAATGATGCGCTTGTACGAATGGAATATTTATGTAAGGCCTCAAGGAACAGACACAGAAATGGAATGAGAGCATCAAATTTTCATCAACGGCCATCCAGGTTACGAGGGGAGCGGCACAAACCTCACTCCCTAAAACCGACTCTGTGGCTTAGTTTTTTCCATATTCAATGAATGCATTACGCTACTCACCGTTACATTTTGTCTGCCATCCTGACAGAACAGTTTTGTGTCTCAAAGCCATAATTGTGTGTTTACTTTAGCTTGTAATACTTACATGAACTACGGCTTCTGATACTTAATATGTCCTACGGCTTAAAGTGCACTTATTCTGACTGCAGGGCTTCAGCCATGGATGTATGTTTATTGTTTGCTAATGGGAGTTGTTTTGATGGTGCTGCTGTGTGCAGGTGGTGGTGAAGACCAGGGCTGAATATCAGGCGGAGCAGAAGAAGGCCAGACTGAAGGTGCCGAAGGTGGAGGAATTCACCATCAGCTTCACCGATGGAGTGTCTGAGAGACTCAAGGTACAATTGATGTTCTGTCTGAGTCACACACACTCACACAGCAGGGCTGGGCGATATGGCATAAAATTTTCCATGTTGACCGATATAAATTTTTATCACGATTACAGCTGGGTGATAGAACTTCAGATCAAAATCATCTTTAATGGACTGGACTATGCAGAATCACATGACAACACATGTGGTAGTGTGCCTTTAAGGAACAGTACATGAACACACACAGTGGAATGCACAGAATATAAAGAAAAAGTATTATAATAAAAAAGTATATATATATATATATATATATATATATATATATATATATATATATATATATATATATATATAAAGTATTATAATTATAATTATAATTCATTATGATTAATTATAATTAACAACGATTAGTGGTCATGTGCTTGAGCACTGTCAATTAACAGTTACGATTGTCAGTTCGATTCATTTTTCTATTAATTGCCCAGCCCTAGCACACAGGCATGCGCGCGCACACACACACACACACACACACACACACTGTAATTGAGAGGTGCAGTGGTCTTTCTGTCCATTAAGATCTTTCTTTCCCTGTTTTTACATTCTTGGAAACTCAGTGGAAATACTAGAAAGCACAAATTAACACTGACACACAGACAGAGACACTCACAGACACGCACACACACACACACACAAACACACATCAAAGAACTCTGGTCCCCATTTTATGCTGCTGGTTGCTGGGTATGATTGAGATGTTTTTAGAATTAGCTGTCATGTCAGGTTGACATTTGAACATGTAATAGCACTAGTTTTTCATGTACATCCTTCACGAACTGCTTAAGCCGATGCTGCTTAGGAGGCTTATAGTATTATGAAGTAAGACCAAAATCTAGAAAAAAAGGAAAGATATTCTCCTGCTGTCTTTCAAGCCAAGGACACCTTTGAAATAGACTTGTTCCACAAATGTGATGTCACAAAGGGAGACTGGGAACTTTATCTGGCATCAAGTTGTCATGACAGCAGGTACTAGAAAAGACAGATTTGTCACGACATGACAAAAGCAGGTTTGTCTGGAGACAGTGCAAAGACTGGCAAGGCAGAGGTGATCAAGTGTCATCATTATTGAAACTGAGATGGCATCATTGACATCCCCCAGTGCTCTGTGGCTAATTTTCATGAATACATGACCATTTGAAAACAAGCACACTTTTTGGAAATCTCGAATCTATCTATCTATCTATCTATCTCTCTATCCATCTATATATCTACTCATCTATCTATCTATGGAGTGGAGGCTGCAGGACAATGCTAATGGTGGCAAAGTGCCAACAGGGTTGATGTGTTTGAGCCAACTGAATATAAGTGAAGAGGAGAGAAGCTGTGAAAGAAGATGGGGGAAGAATGTAGATAGATAGATAGGTGGATAAATAGATAGATAGATAGATCTACATACATACATATATACTTACAGACATACATACATACATACATACATACACATATACATACATACATACAGACATACATACATACACATATACATACATACATACAGACATACATACACATATACATACATACATATATACAGACATACATACAGATATACATACAGACATACATACATACATACATACATACATACATACTAATTGCAGCATGCTATAGCTAATGCCCCATAGTAAGGATGTAAGAAACAATGAGTCAAGGAATGAAGCAGCGCTAGCTAGCACTGGTGAGGGGAGAGAGAGAGAGAGAGAGAGTGGTAATGAGAGTTTGGCCTGTGGAATAGAGGTCATGGAAACGCACAGGCCAAGGAGGGCATCGTTATGAATTCAGGAGGAGGAGAGAGGCACTGAAGCCTGTCTGTTGAGGGGGAGAGTAGTGCTTCATCCATCTTGACGGGCGCAGAAAGGGGTGGGGGCCTGGTGAGGCTTCAGTGATCACGTTTTTGTGTTTGATTTTTTAAACAGAACATTGCACGCTGGGAAGGGAGAAGACACCTCACGTGAGCGCTGAACCGTTACGTGTAGTCTGGGAAATATTCCAATGAGCGCAATCTCCTGCTGTCATGTCATTTGTGGGCTTTGGAATTGATGTTCATAGAAGTGGATGGGGTAATGGACAGAAGATGGGCAACTGTGTGCCACAGACAGGAAACACAGGTGAAAGTGTTTATACACCAGAAGGGCTTTACATATAACTCATTCAGTATTGATCAGGACTTGATCAGGAGTTAAAGTGAAACTGCATAAAACCCTACCAAATGAGCAGGATTAAATAGAATAGGTAGCAAATCCTGTGCTTGTTATTGTGATCAGGTATCTCCACTTGAAGTAGCTGTACTAATGACAGGTGTAGGCCTACAGTATGTGTGTGGGTGTAGTTCAGATAAGGAAAAAGAGCCTGATCCAGTACAGTTTTACCTTTTTATATTGGAACCTGCTGGAGAAGTGTGTAAAAAAGAAAGTGTGTGTGGGATGCTACTGTGATGCCGTGCTATTAGAAAGCATTGGTGTGTGTGTGTGTGTGGGGGGGGGGGTGCTCTTGCTCTTTGGCAGGGCTGATGTGCATTGACAAGGGCCTGGCGGCATTCAGATAGCCTGACTGGATGGGGGTCTGCCTCTGCACTGGAGATAGCATTTGACGGATGGCTCCCCGCACCCTGGGCCCACTCTGCTACAATTGGTCCCAGGTGTGTGCCGATACAATTCCCTGCAGCGATTAGATCTGCAAATGAAGGCGCAGTTCCCTCCTCTCAACCCCCCTACACCCAACCACCCTCCCACCCATACACACACACACACACACACACATGCATGCACACAGACACACACACATGCACACACACACATCGACTCTTCTTCAATACAAAAGAAAAACAATAGAAGCTGAGCTTGATAAGTCTCTCTGGTGTGTAATGTTCTAGAGGAGAATATTAACATTGCTTGTTAAAGTTAAAAAATACAGAATTACCTAGATGACTCAATTAAAGAGGGGGGGGGGCATTGAGAAGGCTGGGCAGGAGAAATGGGTAGTCCTGGGTTTTAATTGCTAGCACTGATTTGCCGCCATAGATTTTCTGTATGGAAGCGTTCAGAGGAAACGTTTTGTTTTGGTGCATCCAGCTTAGCCCCCTATTCTGGCTTGCAGTACACGCATCTCACATCAACCAATCAATTTTCGATTTTATTTTTCTCTAACTCCAAGCTGCACACTGAACTGTAAAGGCATCTTTACTAAGAAATGTTCTAAACTAGAAATGTTAATATGTATATAATATGTACATAATATGTACCCACAGACCAATATAGTCTCACATGCAAAACAAAACAGAACAAAACAAGACAAGAGTCCTAAAACAAAAGACTGAATACACAGTGCATGTCCTACAGTATTCTATTATATTTGGAGTATATTTTCTGAGAAAATGAACAGAGAGACAGAAATACGTGAACAGAGAGACAGAGATATGTGGGCAGAGAGACAGAGATATGTGGGCAGAGAGACAGATATATGTGGGCAGAGAGACAGAGATATGTGGGCAGAGAGACAGAGATACGTGAACAGAGAGACAGAGATATGTGGGCAGAGAGACAGAGATATGTGGGCAGGGAGACAAAGATGTGGGCAGGGAGACAGACGTGCATATGGGCAGAGAGATTGTTTGAAAAAAGAGACTAGAAGAAGAAAGTAGAAAAAACGCATTAATTAATAAAATTAATTAATAAGTC
Source organism: Tenualosa thibaudeaui (assembly GCA_027481765.1). Taxonomy (NCBI): domain Eukaryota; kingdom Metazoa; phylum Chordata; class Actinopteri; order Clupeiformes; family Clupeidae; genus Tenualosa; species Tenualosa thibaudeaui. The sequence goes on along the minus strand of JAIFZK010000009.1, from coordinate 23,662,364 downwards.
TTTTACCTGACCTGTGTGTGTGTGTGTGTGTGTGTGTGTGTGTGTGTGTGTGTGTGTGTGTGTGTTGGCTTGTCCAACAGTCTCTGCCTGGGTTCATGTGTGGCCTTAACTTGGAGTTATTAAGTGAAGCCTGCTCTGTGTACACTAGCCAGCTGTGTGCACGTATCTGTGTGTGTTTGTGTGCACGAGTGCGTGCTTGCATGCGTGTGCATGTGTGTGTGTGAGTATGCATGTGTGTGTGTGTGTGGGGGGGGGGTTGCATATATACAGCATACTTCAATACCATCCTGATCCAGTCTGTCTGGCGGTGAGCCATTATGACTTGGAAATGCTTGGAATTGCTTTAAGCTTTGCTCTACGCTCCTTGCATGTCACAGAACATGTCAGTAGTTAGCACAGCTGTGGATTTAAGTCTACATGTTACCCCACAGACTTTTACTTACATTGCCTAAGCGCCGTGCTGATTGAATTTGACAGATGTAATTTAATTACTTCCTGGGCCTTAGCGTGAAATTTGATCCCATTTTTGTTTACACACACACAAACAGACTGTGTATTTTCACTGCCTGTCAGATCATATGGAGACAGACATGCAAGTGGAAATGCACCCCCGCCTACACAAATTGAATTTTGCATTTTAATATAATATAATATAATATAATATAATATGTGGTATGGTTAGAATATGTTACGTTTGAAATTTGAAACAGACACATTTAAAGCTGCAATAGCATTGGTCGAAAATAATGAATATATATATATATATATATATATATATATATATATATATACATTACATACATATTCATATATTCGATCCGTCAAACATAACCAAGGTATATATATGTATGCATAGATCTGGCTTGTACTTTCCTCCATGCTGTGGTTGTGTCTTTGCCAGTGTCAATCCTCCATTCGGAGTCAGACATAAAAGAGCAATCATGAGGGGTGTGCGGGTCCTGTTGGCTCCGTGCTGTTACCATTTGTCATGTTAAAGGGGACACAGTGGCAAAGACTCAGGAGGGCTCGGAGTGAGGCTTTGGTGCGCACGGCTTCCTGGAAGATTGATGAGTCCAGATGGCTTTTGCTCTGTTCGCAGTCTGATTAATTTCACCGCTCTCTTTTGTGAAGGAATAAAAACTCATCTCAGCCATCCTGCCTTTTTTCCTTTTTTTTCTCTCCTTCTCCCTCTGGCCCTCTGCCCCTCTGCCCCCCCTTCCTCCTCTGCCTCTCCCTCCTCTTCCTTGCTGTCTGCTTGCAGAGAAAACAGGCAAAAAATTTCAAGGTGTGACACTAAAATTTCACGTTTGAAATGTGTTCCGTTTTTTGATGCGTTTCACAAGCAGTGGTGAAACAATGGCGACAGTACAGTAGTTTGAAAGGATGAATGAGTTTCTGAGTCAAAGGAATTGATTGTGTTCTGTTACTTTGATTGCTTGTGTCAGACACCTATCATGCCGCCACTCCCCACCCCCCGCAACCCCCGCCCCCCGTCTCTCTCTCTCTCTCTCTCTCTCTCACACACACACACAGACACACACACACACACACACACACACACACATGGTGAGACAGGGTACCATGGGGTGCCATCTTCACCCTCTCCTAGTGCTTCCTGTGTGGTGTAATGTGAGGAGAGCCCAGAGACCAATTACTGCTTGCTGCGCCGGATGGATCTCCCTCTGGGCGTAATCTGTCACTAATGTGACTAAGGTCGCTCTCCCTGTGGACACTGTCCCCATGCTGGACCCAGGTGTGTGTGTGTGTGAGAGAGTGAGTGAGTGAGTGTGTGTGTGTGTGTGTGGGCTAATAAACAAACTGTAATATAGTGTGTGTGTGTGTACGGCATATTACTTATTTAACTTATTTAGCTGTATAGTGATACACACACACACACCACATACTCTGTTCTCACTTTTCCCTAACAACTTTATATCTAGCCGCCCAGTGGCTCATTAGCAAACCAAATGAGAGTGTTTTGCATACCCTCTGAGTCTCGTTAGTGGAGTATCTCAGGGAACAGGTAGTGCGGCGGCTTGGGCCTCCTCACACGTAATCCACCACAGAGCCCGTCCAGCACAGCAGACTTCATTGCAAACCGCCAAACACTGAGTGGGAAGGAGGAGGAGAGAGACAGAGAGAAGCAGCATGGCTTGTTGTGGCTTTCAAGTCTCATGGCCCATTCAGAACACACACACACACACATATACGTGCATATATACACACACACACACACACACACACACGTGCATATACACACACACACACGCCAACAGACACACACTGTTGCAAACACACACACACACACACACACATACATGCATATACACACATACGTGCATATACACACACAGAGACAAGCCAACAGACACACACTGTTGCAAACACACACACACACACACATACATACATATACACACATACGTGCATATACACACACACAGACAAGCCAACAGACACACACTGTTGCAAACACACACACACACACACACATACATACACACACACTCACAATCTCTCTCCCTCTCTCTCACACACACACACTGCACTCTCTGACTCTGCCAGTTTTTTAAGTGTGATGAGCCTCAGGGGAGCTCAGATTTTTATCTCTTTACAAGAAAAGTTTAGAAGGAGCAACCAAGGACTTTGAATGTTGGTTGTGAGAGTGTTTTTTGCTGGTCTCTCTTGAGAGAACTGTCCTGATTGGACTCCATTAACATAATTATATAGTGTGTGTGTGTGTGTGTGTGGTATATATGAGGAAGAATCTGCCTCATGTTTGAATCTGGGGTTTTTCAGTTGTGTTGGAATTTATGTTTTTTACTTGTATTTGTTCTGAGCTTTTGATCAAAGCTCTGTCAGTGTGCAGTTGCATTTTTTGCTTTTGTGATGCTCCCATAGTATGGCTGTAGTGGTGTTTTAGTGGGCTAGATTACAGTAATACTGTCCTTACAGTATCAGGTATACGTTGCATCTTATGTGCAACACCAAGGAGCTTGTTGCTTTTAGTAGATGCTAGTGTGTGTGTTTTAGTGTGTTCACCTGTGTCTATGTAAACAGTGTGAAGAATGTATGGTTGTGTGTGTAGAGGAAATGGAGGTAAAACGAATGGTTGTAGCTCAGTGGCTGTTGGCTTGACAGGGTGGAGCATCCACAGAAGGATGTGTGTGTGTGTGTGTGAGCAGATTCCCAGGGTGATGTTATCACATGCGTCATATTGCTCCTCCCTAACCACAGGACCTCAATAATGTTTTACCCCCCTCTCTCTCTATTACTTTCTCTCCTTCTCTCTTCTCTCTTTCTATTACTCCCCTCCTCCTTTTTATTTCTCGCTGATGTCCAGTTTCTAGACCCATGTTCCTGCTCTTACCTCTTCGGCTCACACAAAACAAAACAGAACAAACACACTCTTTTTATTCACTCTCCTCAATGCCATCAAACCCAGCTCAATGTCTCAAGTCAACTCAAGCAGATCAATTGTCTTTGACTAAAAACCTGCTGCATTGGCTACCTCATGACTAACTGCACAGATAAATGCCTCGGTTGGTTTAGAGCTTGGCACTCAATCAGCGATCACGCCTGGTGATCACGCTGCATTCATGGAGTCTGTGTACTGCATGGAGGTCCATTGATTGGGTTATTGACTCAACTGCACACCTGGGGCTAGTGCTGGAACTGTTTTCAGATCTGTGTGGGTGCCTGACAAGTAATATCTTGCCACACAGTGTTCACTGTGCATACATACATGTACACACACACACAGGTACAGACACAGACACAGACACAGGCTGAGACGCATACAGGCGCAGGCACATGGGCACACACACACACACACACACACACACACACACACACACACACACTCAGGCATACATCCAGAACTCTCTCTCTCTCTCCCTCTCTCTATCTTTTATTTACATTTACATTACATTTATGCATTTAGCAGACGCTTTTATCCAAAGCGACTTACATATTTGTCAACTATCAATTATATCAGGGCCAGTCTCCCTTAGAGCAACTTAGGGCTAAGTGCCTTGCTCAAGGGCACAACGGTGGCAGCCAGAATTCTTGCACTCACACACACACACACACACACACACACACACACACACACACACACACACACACACACACACACAGACACGCTTTGACACAAACAGACGTAGATGACTTCTTGGAAAAGGGTGTGGGTGTGCCTGTGGGTGTATGTCAGTTTGTGGCAGCATAAAGAATGTGAGGTGGAGAGTGCGACAGAACAAGGTCAATGACAAGGAAAAGCCATTGAGCTGACACTTTAATATCCACACCATTACGCTCAGAGGGAGGTGGAGACTCTCTCTCTCTCTCTCTCTCCTGTCTCTGCCTCTCCCTGTTTCTTGCACTCTCTGGCTCTCTCTCTCTCTCCTTTTCTGTCCCTATTTCTTGCACTCTCTCTTTCTCTCTATCTCTCTCTTGTCTGTTGCTCTCTCTCTCTCTCTCTCTCTGAAGTGGGGTTTGTGTGTATGTACCGTATTAGGGGTGAGTTTTTACACAGAGCTGGTGTATCATCCGCAGAGGCATTAAGTCGTTAATGCAGGATAATACTAATAACTCCACCAGCGCCTATTAGACAGCAGCATAGAGGAGCAGCCAGCCAGCCAGGCAGGCAGGCAGGCAGCATCCTGAGCCAATGAATATTAGATGGAGAGAGAGGATGGAACATCTGGAGGTGTTAAAGAGGACACAGAGAGAGAGAGAGTGAGAGTTAGGGAGAGAAAGAGGGTGAGAGGGAGAGAGAGAGAGAGAGAGTTAGGGAAAGCCAGAGGGTGAGAGGGAGAGAGAGAGGGAAGGAGGGGGAGAGGGAAAAGGAAGAGTTCACAGAAACTGTCTGTTCTGTAGAGAGTGGTTATTTGGCAGCAGAGGCACAGAAGCCCAGAGATGATGAAAAATGTAGTCACTGATGCACAACTCTGGACATGGCTGTCTGGGAACTGAGGAACTGTCTTAAAGTATTTATTTTACTAATCAAAATAAATATTTTCTTGAGGAAAAGACATGGCAGATGAATATCTACATGGCAAAGCATTACAAAATGCCTATCAGTAAACCTAGGTTTGTTCATGTTCCCCCTACTCTTCTGATAAAAAATGTTCGTTGTGTTTATTAATGAATCTGATGATCATCTCATCAGCTGTTATTGTCAGCATTATGCTTGTATTGAGGTTTTGAATTGACTTGCTTGGTTAAGATGGAACATTGCCTTTAGTCTTGGAGTTCTCTCACCAGCTTCCCCTTGGACCCAGGAACTGACATTCCACATCATTACGAGTGTTCCAATGCACATTGTGGATAATATAACACACTATGCGGTCTCCATGTGACACGATCCATAATGTGTGTGTGTGAGAGAGAGAGGAGAAGGTAATGTAAGTCGGTCAACTTTAAGCAGGGCACCACCAGCACTGAGTTGAAACATGACAGGCTCCTGTCCTGCGCTGGATAGAGGCTGGATTAGCGTCAAATGCTAGCGTGTAGTCCCCTTTCCCACTCCCCCAGTAAGCCAGTATGACTAGGACTTATATATCGGCCTACAGATGTGTGAGAGAGAGAGACGAGCCCCACTAATGCCCCCCAGCTTGAAAGACCCACAGACACAAACAAAGTAAATCCCAGCCTGGGATTACGGGCAGCTGCCTACGGTATGGATTATACTGACATCAAAAATACAGACACAGCAACACTTCAAAAAAAAAAAAAAAAAAACAGCAGCAGTAGATACAACAACAACAACAACAACAACAACAACGACGACATCCACAAACAACAACATCCACAAACAACATTAGCAGAAGCAGCCACAACAATCTTGATTCTGACCACTGTTAAATGAGACAAAGAAAGAAAACAGAGAGATCCCTCATGCAAGCAGATGGCGCTTTGTCTCGGGCAGGCAGTGTGCTGCGATGTTTTGGGTGAAAAGTGACCTCATTCAGTCATGCCTCTGTCCTTGTTGAGTGTTTTTTCTATTATCATTTTATTTCTTTATTTTTTCCTCCAGCTCAGGCTGATTGTGGGTGTCCTGTAAGGGCTACTCTGATGTGAGTGAGCGCTTTTGGCAGATCCCCCCTGCACTCAGAGATGATTTGGTAATGACCAGGCGAGACACGGAGAGGCAATGCGAGGCAGAGTACAGCATGGCACTTCCTGCCCTGGCAAGAGTAGAGAGCTCATAAGCGCCTCCAAACATGTTCTGTCGGAGTCGAATGATTGGCGCACTGCGGCGTGCAACGTGCCTTGATTTGTTGTGGAGGTGGACTGACCCAAATGTGGATGGCCATTTCGTGCACATACACAAACACACACACACACACCTGGCAGTGTCAAAGGCAGAGAGGATCATTTAGACTCCAAATGGGACAATTCAGGGTCACCCACCATCAGATACTCTGAGGATTAATCCTGGGAAAGTATGATTGTGGCTGGGCAGAATGGAGGAGATAAAGGTCATGTGCTTATCAAATAACCCAGTTCTAGCTGTGCCATCCGTTTGAGACTTTGCCAACACAAATCTCATCAGGGTTTGGTAAAAGAGGAAACGCCATTGTTTTTAGGATGGAGGTTCCTTTATAGTTGTCGATCATGTGTTTTCATATCAAGTTCAAGTTCAAATTACTTGATTTGTTGCATGCATAGTTACAGGTAGAACACACAGTGAACGTACCATATATATCCAGATATGATGCATGGATACGAACATTTTCTCATGGCGCAGTCATTATGTGTGAGTGTAAATCTGTCTTTGTGTCTAGGAGTGTGAGTGTCTGTCTCTGTGAGAGAGAGAGAGAGAGAGAGAGAGAGAGAGAGAGAGGGAGGGAGAGAGAAAGAATGGGGGAAAAGAGAGAGAAAAAAGTGTGTGTGAGAGAGGGGGGGGGAGAGAGAATGGGGGAAGAGAGAGAGAGAATGAGCAACCGAAAGGTAACCTTGGTTTAGCCTCGTTTCACCTTTTCCATGCTGAGCACCATACGAGATGCCACCTGTGTCCTGTCCCGTCTCAAGGCTGGCCCGGTCCCGTCTCAAGGCTGGCCCGGTCCCGTCTCAAGGCTGGCCTGGTACTGTCTCAAGGCTGGCCCGATCCCGTCTCAAGGCTGGCCTGGTACTGTCTCAAGGCTGGCCTGGTACTGTCTCAAGGCTGGCCCGGTCCCGTCTCAAGGCTGGCCCGGTCCCGTCTCAAGGCTGGCCTGGTACTGTCTCAAGGCTGGCCCGATCCCGTCTCAAGGCTGGCCTGGTACCGTCTCAAGACTGGCCCGGTCCTGTCTCAAGGCTGGCCTGGTCCTGCAGGAGCTGTGAGGTGGGGGAGATGAGCTCTTAAATCAGCACATAGAGAGGAAATTAGAGTTGCATTAGAAAGAAATCTCCCAGAGGTTTCAGGTTTATTGAGATTATGAATAATGGACAAAGGGCAGTGTAAATATGTATAATCCTTCTGCTTGAAGCAGGATGGAGAAAGACTGTAGGCATTTTGTTTATGGTGCATTTGCCCAAATGATTGATTGTCACTGTCATTGTGAGAACAATGACAGAGAACAATGACAGTTCTAGTAGCATTAGCCAATCAGTGATAAGATAGTGATGAGAAGGGGGAATGATTTATGCACACTTGTTTGGAGACAGTACAAAGACAAAGACATAGAAAACTTAAAAGCATTCCTAATCGCACAACAACCTTCAAATAAAATATGCCACTCAGATATTTCTGAATTTTATCATACCACATACTCGGCCCTTTAATTAGGTTCCAGAATATAAGTGTTTTTTCAAGCATTAAGGCCCTTGGCACTGGTGAGTAATTTAACTTTTTCAAGTTAGAAAAAAAGAAACTATTTCCATCATTTGGATTGTGGAATGTGTAGTCAGTCAGGCGTCTCCGGGAATGTCTTTTGTGATGGCTCTCTGGGACCTGCGCTGAACTCCCACAGCAATTGTCTTTTACTGGGGCACCAGACTTATTTTTAGACCGAGCTCTACAGTATATCACAGTACAGTAGATTCATGTGTGAAACTGATTTTGTGTCTCACAGACTCCATTCCACCCCCCACCTCCACCCCCTGACACACACACACACACACACACACACACACAGTCAGAGACACGCAATGAGAGGTAGTCAGACAGTTGACACAGATAGACACACACTGATACACACACACACACACACACACATACAATCACGCACAGTTGACAGCCACACACTCTACAAAAAAAACTTTCTTGCTCTTCTGTATCTTTCATTTATCCCTCCTAGTTCATTAGCATAATTCTAATTAAGCAGTACTCAGAAACACCCTATTTCATATGCTGGGGCTGAGAGGCAGAACATTTTCCCTCCTTTTCTGTTTTAATCCCCCTTGACAAAGTAGTCTCGACTGACAGTGGGGGAGAAAACCGCGTCTTTTAGGCGGCAGATTTTCGCCTGGGCAGGCTTGTGTGTGTGTGTGTGTGTGCAAACAGACTATGTATTTCCTTGTTTGCATCACTTTGTTGTAACAAATGGGCTCTGGCAGAGTTGGTTTCAAGGCGAGCTCACAAACCAGACCATTCGGTGACAGTAATATGAATAAATTTGCGTAGTGCTGAAACGAGCTCTGATTTCCTATCGCTCTTGTTTCCTTCCTCGTGTCATTCTCTCGCTCGCTCTCTTTTTTGTGCCGTTCTCTCTTCTTTTCCTTCTTCAGTAAGGCTGAGCGACCCCCCATTGTGAGGAGTTTGGCTGGAAAGGAGCTGGGTTGTGCTTTGGAATTGAAAGAAGGGAATGTGGTTATTGAATCTCTGTCGGGTGGAGGGATCCATAAGCATCAGTGCACCTCACAAAACAGAAGGGAGAAAGAGAGAAAAGGAGAATGAGTGATAGAGAGACAGAAAGTAGAAAAGGAGATAAACAGACAGAGCCTCTGAAGACTTCAAGCTGAAGGATTTAGGATATAAAAGATTTTTTCATAATGTGAATGAAACCACACACTTGTAAAACCCACTGTTGCTGTTTTCAGGAAAGCGTCCTCATTATGCTGTTTACAATATTGTTATTTTTTTGTTGTTACTGTACGTTATATTTTAATTATTGTGCTTATTCACTTTGTTGTTTATAATTTTCAGTGTGCTTATTCAGACCATTGTTTTTATTATATTTTCCAGGTGACTATTCTCATTGTGCTTATTTACACCAAAGGTTGCTGAATACTGACCACATCTACCCTTTACACTATTCTTTGTTGTTTTTCAGGTGACCATCCTCATCGTGTTGGCCCTGGCGTTTTTGGCCTGTATAGTGTTCCTTGTGGTGTATAAGGCCTTCACTTACGACCACACCTGCCCTGAAGGCTTCATCTACAAGGTGAGACACTGTGCATAAGGTGGCTAATAGGGTTGGCACAATACTAGAGTCTGTACTGGTACTCAGGAAGCACTCAAGGACAGCTGAACAAAGACGGGTGCTGTAGCATTTGCTTTTTTTGCAAGTTCACAGAAACAACACGCTATCCTGCTCATTTTATTTCTTATTTACAAAACCTGAAGCTCCTCTCATAGTTTGCGCCTGGTCTCCATTCCTTAGGTTATCTGCTCTGTGTCCACAACATGCCTACATGGGTTGTTGAAATAAATCAGACTTTTAGTGATCGGAAATAACAGCATGTAAATGTCATCAAATAGAGATAACACTGGACAGTAATTCTACTTTTCATGCTTAAAGAAAAAAAAGTCTCGATTTCTGCTGCTATAAACAACTTTAAAGTCAAACAGGCATAGATGTGAAAAAGGTAAAGTAAGACATTAAACGACAAACAAAACAAAATTTTGCCTTTGATATGGTACAACTACGTAAACGTGTTGCTTTGAATAATGATTGAATGAATGAGTGAATTCAGTTCAATTCAATTTTATTTTATTTATACAGCGCCTTTACAATTGTATTGTCTCGTGGTGCTTCACAGAAGGAGCACCCAAGAAAGAGCAACAGGGGCAAGGAAAAACTCCCTTATATATATATATATATATATATATATATATATACACACACACACACACATATAAATATGAATGCTTCCCAACTTGATGCAGTTAAGGGCAGACAAGGTAAACAAGACAAGCTAGCCATGGTGGCGCCATCTAGTGCTTCCGCTTATTATTACATTTCGCTACAGCACAGTCAGGGATCTCTCCATTAGCTTAGGTTTCCTCAGACAAATTTTTGTCTTGACAAAAAGTGAACAGAGGGCTTTGACATGCTTAATATTAAAGTTCAGTATTTGCCCACGAGGAAGGAAACTGAGAGGCAGGAGAACTGTCTTTTTAGTGGTAGTCTATGATCAAACTAAGTAAAATTCACTCATACAGATAGGCAATGCTGAGCAAACATACGTGTTTTTCAGCATACCATTGCAAAGAAAAGTTGAAAATCAGTCACTATACGGTGGAAAAGAGAGAAGCGAATCACTGTTATGTTTGAGCATCTCACAGCTGGGGCCAACTTCCCCCTTTGACACGCAAGGCTGTAGCCTCTATGCAGTTCTCTCTGGGTAATGCATATGGGTTTTTGCCTAGTAGATTTAGCCTACAGTGTCTTTCATGGAAAATTGTCATTCATAGGGTAGCCTACTGTTCATTCAATTTAAATGTGACAAATTTATCCACATAAATTAACTTGATTGAATGCTTTGATTTATAGTAATGATCAAAAAATTTGCTAACTTTAAACATGTTTTCCAATGAGTTTTCACCATTTTCAAATAAAATATTTTACTATATGAGGCAAAGGTCTTTTTTCCCCAAAAATTAGTCTAAAAAATGGGGATCGTCTTATATTTGGGCCAATACGGTAATAGTGAAGACTTAACGTCTAGATCACACACAAAAATGTCATCAGTGCTTAACACCATATCCAGTGCCATCAGGGGAAACAACAGATGAGGAGTGTGTTAGGCTTTTTGCCACTAAAGCCGGTTGAAGAAGGCTTCTCACTCGGCAGCTCTTGCCAGGTTCAGCCAACTCAGCATAGTAAGCCTCAGCTATTGTGTTTATGTGTTCAGCTGTAGTTGTGGGAGATGCAAAGACAGCACGATTGGTATCGATCTGTTGCAAATGAGTATCTAATCTAATACTGATTTTTTAGTATGTATTGGTCTGAGTATAATGATTATTACCAGCCCAGTATGTGCAGCATGTGTCCACTGATCCATCCATACTGTTTACTTGCATGTCTTTGAGCTGAGGGCTTTGTCTCTGTGTCTCTGTTCTTGCTCCCCGCCCCCAAACAACAGCATAAGCGTTGCATCCCGGCCTCTCTGGAGGCGTACTACAACTCACAGGATGCCAACTCGCGAGGGCGCTTCTACACAGTCATCAGCCACTACAGCATGGCCAAGCAGACCAGCTCCCGCTCTGTGGCCCCCTGGATGCCCGGGGGCAGCGCCCCCCACGATGCCAAGCCGCCCAACACAGATAACCAGTGAGAGCCAGCAGTGCAGCAATCACCCTGCTTGGTTCACTCGTTGGCTGGTTTGTTTTTTTCTTCATCCCTTCAATCAAACTACAGGTCTAGAGCCCTCTCTCTCTCTCTCTCTATCTGTCTATCTTTGCTTTTCCATTTTTCCCTCTCTATCATCACAACTGTGTGGGATCCATCTGAGAATCTGTCGATGTAAATCTGTCAAATCCCACCACTATCATCCAACCATAACAGCTAGTTTAGCAGAATGCGTAGTGCCTCATTTACTTTCCCCACTCCTTCTCTCTCTCTCTCTGTCTCCCACCATTTCTTTCTGTTTTGTTGATATCCTTGAGTTCCATTAATTTGACTGATTTCTATTTGCTGTTTATTTATTTATAATTTATTATTACTCCTGTTTTCTACTTGATAAAAGAGGACTATTGTACAAAGGCATGATCTTACAAACACATTTGTTTTGTTTTTTTTTGTTTTTTTTTTTTTTTTTTTTTTTGCGTTGTTGTCAGAGCTAGCAAAGCTCATAGTTATCTTGTAGTTTGACGATTGTTCATTTCTGGAAAAAAAAAACATGTTACAAGATCCATTGTATGACCAGGTTGGAGAGGAGCTCGTTTTTAATCTCATTCTTAATATTGTCCACATTGCAGTGTCAAAAATATTGTACATGTTCTGTAAAAGAATTTTCCATGAAGAAAATATATGTTTGAATGAACTGCATATGGATGATGACAGTTATGCTAATATTGATGTTCTGAATTATCAAATCTATACTTCGTATTTTGTCATGACTGACTGGAGAATGAACACAGCTTCTAAGCTCATCGTTCTGTCGTTCCTAACTTGAACCAGGACGTACTTCACCACCCATTACAGCAATAGTAAGTTTCATTGTGCATAGTGCGGTCAAAATAGATTGTTTTCTCATTGATGACTGGAATGGACACAAACTAAATCTGAAGATTGTTTAGGATTAAAGACTGAAAACCATAGAATCTGAGGTACTTGTATTTGTACTTGTATATAATACTTATGTATTCTCACTTGCTCTATAAGACCCTGAGCCACAGAGAGAAGAGTTACAGTAATATAAATGAATGACACTTTCGAGATTGGCTTGGACCCGCATCAGATTGGGAGAAAGGGCATCTGTCTGTCTCAGTCTCCCTGTGACATGCTTAGATAGAGATCCACACTGCAGTTCAATTCCATTTCATTTTTTAAACTGTTGTCAGAAGAAGAAGAACAACAACAACAACAAAAATACACATTTTGAACTATTGTGCTGTCGTTAGTTGATGTGTAGCAAAGTGTGGAGTATCTTGAGTGTGTATTCTTTAGATTTGGACAAAAAAACAATAAAACATGATGTGTTATAAATGCTGTGCTCTACCTTCTTTTTTATTGACCCTTGTCTACTAGCTTTCAAAGAAAAAAAAACTCTGAGGAGAGAGAGAGACTGTGTTTGTCTCTTATGATAATTTGTCACAATTAGAGTCATTAACTGCCTTTGTTGTTTTTGAGCTGCTGACACATCATTATGTTATCTAAGCGCTAGCTTGAGGCTTAGATATAGATATATGTTCTATTATGTCATTCTATGTTGTTATTGTCCTTGTTAAGACTCCTTAGCTAACTTTTTGTGAAGCGCTTTGGCTCAGCCCCTGTTGTTTTTAAATATGCTTTTTAAATAAAATACTACTAGATTTTGCTCTGAACCCTTCTGGGTTGAGAGCCCTGCCAAATTAGTTGCGTGCTCTTTGATGCTTTGATAGCTTTTAAGTAGTCAATAGTAATCATTTTGAATAGAGGCTTAACTTTGAGCTCTGCGATTAGGCAAAGAAATCAAAGAATATTTTGTGTGTGGAAAGAGTTTTTTCCAGATTGCTCAAGCTGAATTTGGGTTATGCTCATCTAGATCTTAAAAAGCATTTCTCTAACTGTCACTGGAGATCAAGCCAGAAGCATTAAGACATTAGAAGTCTAGAAGTGTATTTTACATGTTAATGTTGGAAATTCAGACTGCTTCAAGTTTTGCCTAACCACACACCTTAGTGTTTTTCTAAAATCATTATGAACCATGTCCTTATAGGATATTTTATCCAGACTCACAAAATTGTACATAGTAATAACCACTGATATTGGTAAAAAGCTGAATTCAATCAAGGATTCAATCAGGTGGATGGAGACTATAGACTACAGAATAATTCTGATATCTTTCTCCAGACAGCTAATCCAATCTAATCTAAACTAAACTAATCTGAGGTAATCTAATCTATAAAAAAGTAACGAGAGAGAAATGAAGCAACTGAGAATTTTCCCCCTTTTGTCTCTGCCTCTATCACCCCACAAACTGTGGTTGTGTGTGTGTGTGTGTGTGTGTGTGTGTGTGTGTGTGCACATGTGCAGTCTTATGCACAGCTCTCAATGCTTCCAGCGCTACCAATTCAGGCACACACTGATCAATGTGTCACCCACAGGTTTGTTCTCTTCCCACTGTGCCCAGTGCTCACATAGACCGAAGCTGGCATGGCGTTAATCCCCCCAAACACACACACACACACGCACACACATACTGCCGGCTGCCTTCTGCTCCACAGCTCAGTGTGTGGGTGTAGAGGCTCAGGCTCATCTGTCTAGTCTGCAGGAGTCAGTCTCTGTGTGTGTGTGTGTGTGTGATTGCATCTTTCAGTGGAAGGGGTGCGGGTTGGGAGTGACCTTCCCTGCTCTAATTTTGTGCGTAGTGACAGCCACTGCCAGTCACTGAGAAGAAAGAGTGTCTCTCTGGTGAGTTTTCCACAGGGACAGCTGGAGGGACTCTGCTCATCGGATGGCTTTTGTTTCGATGTGCACAAACAAAAAATTATTTATGCACAAGTGCACACACACACACACACATGTATCCCGTTTATGTCGATATTTGTAAGGTCACACTCCAGTCTGAAGATGCTGGGTTTTTTTTTTTTTTTTTTTTTAATCTGAAGCCATTAGACTTTGCTTAGGAGAAACCCAATTTGCAAGCCTGGTGGGCCCCTTGCAGGCAGTTGCCTGTAGCCTGCCTGATGGGATGTGAGAATTCCCATGCCTGCGCTAGCAAGAGTTGGAGTGAACAGACCTCATTACATGCAACAAATGGACTCGAATATGCAGTGTTATTGGACCTCTCTGCCATTGGTCTTGACTAGACATTCATACATCAAAAACAAACACACACACTGCTCACACACACACACACACACACACACACACACATATACACAGATGTCTTGAGAGGTATCAGAGAGAGAAAGAGAGGCTGAAGGAGAGAGGGGAGAGAGAGAGAGGGTAAAGGAGAGAGGGGTGAGAGAGCAGAGAAGGATGAGAGGGGGGGGGGGTGAAGGAAAGAGAGAAAGAGAGAAGTGGCTCCTTGGGATATCTCTTTTCTCAGAGGCGTCTTGACATTTCATTACTGGCATCCGACTTCCACTATAAGTCCTGTGAGCAATGCTTGATCTTTCCACTCCGTTGCAGTCTCCAACTGTAGCTCTCTTTGTTGCTTCACTTCACTTCAATCTCTCTCTCTCACACGCACACACTGAAAACACCAACTGTTTGGCTCTTAAATTGAATGCAACCTGAGTGCACCACAGAATGTTCCAGAAGCCTGCTGGGTGTGAGTTAAATGCACACATTTCAGCAAACATTTGCAGGAAGGGTGTTAGCCTGAGCACCTTGCTTCAGCACACAGTTAGCGTAAGACTGGACCCATAATACTTTGCAAGTCTGATTTATCTGCATGCTTTGTGTTACTGTGGGATGGGACCAGAGAGGTGACTCTAGATGTTTCTAAAGTGTGATAAACATCTAATTCTTTTTGTCTTTGAAAATTAAAAAAAAAAAAGTCTAATAAATCATTTGTTCATTAACCAATAACCTCTATTACACAGGGGAAAAAGTGAGCTTCCTCGCAGTCGCAGTCATAAATAACAAGGATATTAGATCATGGTTCACCAGATTAATAGCAGTGCATGCAGTTCCACTCACTTTTTTGAGCTGTGTGTGCGTGTGTGTGTGTGTGTGTGTGTGTGTATATGTGTGTGTGAGAGAGAGAGAGAGAGAGAGAAAGAGAGAGATTGAACATGTGGGGCGTTCCGAGTCTCTGCTTTCGGCAGGAGACTAATTTTGGGCTGTCCTACTTTCCTTGGTTCATTTAGAGCACCCTGACTGCCTGTCTTTTCATTCGCCATAATATTCAGCCTTAAGTTTATGGACCTCTCCTCTGCACTTTCCTCTGTGCATGCAGTATTCACTGCTGCTAGACAGGCTGAATAATTCACATTATCACTCAGTTATTTATATGGCATTGTCGGGCATTGTTATGTTTCAAAATCTCCCTGAAAAAATCTTAGTGAATCTGACAGAATAATTTTATTTGCGAGGAATCCCAAGATCACATTTAGAAGCAGATAAGAACAGAGACATGAAGAGTCAGGGCTTCCAGTTAGAAGCAAGGTTTTTGGCACATGAAAATTATGGACCCTGACAACTCCCCTCCTCCAGTGGTGGACAGTGACAACTCACCTCCCCCAATAGTGGACATGGACAACTCTCCTTGTCCAATGATGGAACTCCCCTCCTCCAGTGGTGAACATGGACAACTCTCCTCGTCCAATCAGCGATGCATGCTTTTCCCTGCATTTTTAGGCGGCACAACGTTACAGTCACAAGTCACACAAGTAACCTGGTTTGCACTCTGAGCTGCACTGACACGACTGAAATCCCACTGAGCTGGTCTAGAGAGGAATGACTAAGTGCTCTGCTGCTATAAAAAGCTCCTGCATGCGGCCTAAGGTTCTGGAATGTCATCATCAAACATTTCAACATTTCAACATTTTCGACCCCCCCCCCTCCTGTTGTTGTCAGTCCTTGTGCCAAGTTCAGAAGCTGGATGAGATCTTGCAGTCTTATTTTTCTTTCTATTTTTTATTTATTTATTTTTTTACTTTTGCTTTGACTGTTTTGGGGATTCATAGTTTTTGGTTTTCAGATTTTTTTGTGTGCTTTTGTTTTGTTTTGTGAAAAGGTTTTGGTTAACAGAGTTCACTTGATAAGGATCTCACTATCTCTCTATATATATCTGTGTGTGTCCTGAAATGTCTGACTCTAGCCTTGATGTGAAATGACTAAGCTGTTTGGACACATGCACAGTACAATCCAACCCAGCTTAATTGGGCATTGCGGACAGGTCAGTCTCCAGCGCAGGTCCAACTGTAACACATCAACAGCTCACATTTGTAAACAAAGGGCTCGCTAGTAATTCTCATTTTGCCTGTGAACTATCTACCTTTTGTCAACAGCTCACGTCTGTAAACAGAGGGCTCGCTAGTAATTCTCATTTTGCCTGTGAACTATCTACCTTTTGTCAACAGCTCACGTCTGTAAACAGAGGGCTCGCTAGTAATTCTCATTTTGCCTGTGAACTATCTACCTTTTGACTTGTGTGCTGCTAATGATGGCAAAGACCAGTGGCAGGCACACTCTACTTGATATTGTAAAACTTCACAAGGCTTTACATTTCGTTTCATGTGGGAAACTCACCAAAAGTTCTCTATCGAATAACCTTTTTGCACAGCAGACTCATTGTCACACTAATTACAGGTCTGTCTCTGCACAACTCGCCAGGGATCCACAGCACACTCTTACTTTATCGGGTCAATCCAGAGCTATTAAACCTCATCGGGGGGTTGTGTGTGTGTGTGTGTGTGTGTGTGTATAGATGTGTTTGTGTGTGTGTGTGTGTGTGTGTGTGAGGCAAAAGGGTGAATCAATGAGCCATACTGATGCTCTACAACATTGACTTAGACATGAACCCACCATGGCGATGACAGATCTTTTCTGTCGTGGACCTTGGGCCAGGTTACCATCAAGTAAACATCAGTGAAATACACACACACACACACACACACACACACACACACTGTGTGAAGTCTATCCACACCAGGGGTTCTAAAAATGTATTGGACTGGGGACCCCTCCTGCAGCAGAAAAGTCTCCAAGGACCCCTCATAATTGCAATACAAGTTTGACCACACAGGCATACATCCATTAGTTAAATGTTAGATGCTATTTTGTGGCAAAGTTTTTTACAGACCCCCTAGCAATGTGCTGCAGACCTCTGGGGTTCCCTGGACTCCAGTTTGAGAGCTAATGATCTACACAGTCATCCAAAGCTGTGCTTGGACAAAAGAACAGAATAGTCTGTTTCACAATGCAGTTAGCGTGTATTGAATTGACCCATTGACCACCTATATTGTTTTAGTCAAACTATATTGCTTCCCTTGCATTTGAGGTTTATATATATTTAAATTGGACAAGAAACTAAACTACTGAGCAGCCATCCAAATGAAATTGAAAGCTATTTGCCCAGCTAGTGGGTCAAAGATTTGAAAGCAGAGATCACTGCGATACAGGGCTGACTAAAGTGACACAAATTGTGAAAACAAATGATCAAGTACCTCACATCTGCGTTCAATTCTGCACCTCATTCACATAAAGTTCTGTTCAAAGCTGAACGATCGTATTGTTTTTTTTTTCTAGCCCTGAAGAAAAGCCATGTTGCTGTCATTACATTTCAGTGCACACCCCTTTCACCATCAACTGAACTATTCCCCATCTGCTTGAATTGATAGGCTGTCCTCAACAGCTGCTTTTGTGCACCATATTTCCTTTACTACACAGGGCTGCCTGACCATTGTCAAGCTATCCAGCACAATGGAGCTTTTCAAGGTCCATTGCAGTCATTTCCTCTAGTAGCATGGCAAATGGCCTCATCAGCACAAGGCTATAGGGCTGCTGAAAATTAGATCTTCACCCTTTGGTTGTCATGGCTTTCCAACTGTTCCAAGTGTCAAGATGAAAATGTTGGCATCACAAAGATCTAATTTCCACATGAAAGACTTAACACTTACATCTGAGCTGGTATATCCAGCAGGCAAGCAGGACCTGTTATTATTCACATAAACAGTTTGTTGGAGTCGAAAGAAAGTCTTGTTCTTATAATCTTTAAATCCTGCTGCTTATTCATGAAACACACACATTAAAAACAACACACACAGACAGATGCGAAAATTTGTATCCGAGCATAGATGCATTATGCATTATGCAAAAACATGTGTCTCATATAAGGGGGGAACTTGGTTTACATTTATAGACATATTAGCTGCATATTGCATATTTTTTTTAGTAATAAAACTTTTATGAGAATCACAACATTTTACATGCAAAAGCATAATTAATCTTGTGGTGTGAAATACATCCTAGTCACAGGAAATACATGTTTTCTGGGTTCGGTGACTGCACATGAAAAAACAAAAAAAACTCAAATGACTAATTAATAGTCCTGTATATATAAATTACCGTATACCGTATAATATATTACCGTATACAAAATGTTTCCAAAAATGTTTCCATTTACAATTGCTAGTCCCACACCCACCTTTAATAACTGTTACAAATATATTCATGCATTGGGCTTTCTCTCATTACTGTAATTTCTCTGTCACTCTGCCTCTTTGTCTCTCTCAAACAAACCCATGCATATTAAGACTGCATACAAAAGCAGCTTTTTTTTAAAAAAGCTCCTCTCTCCTCTTCTCTAATTTCTTCTCTCTCCACTCATCTATCTGGTCCTTTTTGGCCATGAAACACTGAAGAACCTCAGACCTCAAAGCAAAGGACTTAAAAGGGCCATTCTAAAAAGGCGTTTCCACGGCGATACACACTCAAGCACAAAGATGTTCACATTTCCCCACCTCCAACTTCCTCAGTGTTGTGCTCTGCTGCTTTCCGGCTGTGTCTTACACAGTGCCATCCCTCTGTGAAGAGCACTGAGGCCCAGCCTCACAGCTGGGTAGAGAAGACCAGTGTGTCAATCTGTCACTTTCACCTCTGCACAGCAACACTCCAGCTTGCTATGACAGCCAGGTAAAAAAGGAGTGTGTTTGCAGACGAGGTTTTAATGTGTTGCGTCAGAAGTGCTGAAGAGAGGCTCGAGCCCAGCTGAGGGCGGACAGTGCTGACAGGACCTGCTGTGTGCCTCTGAAGCGCCCTATGCAAAACAGAACTTCCTCTGTGATCACTGCCCTTGGTGCAACGTTGTCTGCATTACCTGAAACGAGACAACTCCTTTCCTTTCCCTCTGCTGCTAACTCTTCATCTGCATGCCCTCTAACATGCCATTCTTATGGGGAAATATGTTACGGATGCGTTCAGTTATGGATGCGTTCAGTCAAAGACGAATCTGACATAACAATTAGCTCCCACTATAATCAGTGGAACTGGCTACCCCAGAAATGACAGTGCAGAGAACGTTCATTAAAAATACTCCATTGTTTTGAATGTATTTTGATGTGCAACACTTCCGTAATGTATCCAGTGGACAAATTCAGTGGTTACAACAATTTTAAAACGTTTTGTCATCTGTCAACTTGAGGCTAGACTTAGTCTTCACTGGCTTTTTCACAGACAACACAATCCATCACAGTCATGGCATGCATGTTTATACCCACCTGGATAGTCTTGCCCGTGAAGCATCAGCATCAGCCTTGGCCAGTGTGTGGTCCTGAGCTCAGGTAGGCTGGTTGCGCTTGGTGGCTTGGCCATGGTGGCCTCGTCTTTAGCCTGACGGATGAAATGAGAGGCTGACAGGCCCGGCTTTCTGCTATATACCAGAACTGCTTTGTCGAGCTGCACTAGGCCCCACTGTACCCCTACTGACCTTACAGTGGCAGTGACAGTTCAATATCTTTTATATGGATCATGGGCACAATTGTCCACACATAGCAAGGGGTGGATAAAAGGTCCATGTGTTCGCCCTCAGAGAAGGCTTGCAAATAGTGACCCAGCAGCAAATACTAACTGAATGGGGCATAGAAACTCTTTTTCAGTTTCACTTTCCTATGCCCCATTCAGTTAAATTTAGCTGTTTTGATGTTGAATCAAATGGTCTTGTTCTTTTTCCTACAGACAGCACTTCGTGACCTCAAACAACAGTGCTATGGATTGAATCACACCGTATTTCTCCATTAAAGACTGGCTGAAATGAGAATGAGGAGTGAAATGCCATGGTGGTTGATCCCCAAGAGTGGAAAGGTCAGTGTTTGATGGACAAATAAAATAGCTGACGCTACAAGGGGAGACCAAGACCTGCTGGCTAGGTGGCTAAAATAGTGCAGGAAGATCTGGTGGTCAACTGAGGAAACATGAGGTGAACATATGAGGGATTTGTTTTAGGCTTGGTTTAAGTTTACATTCATGGATGAAGTACATTTTTAGTTTAAGTTTACATTCATGGATGCAGTACATTCTTTTTTTTCCCAAAGCGACTCACTAAATGAGAATTAACTACCAAGCAACGATGCAGAAGAGACCTGTACATGCGGATGAGAGTACATTAGTAGTGGATGTTTATGTGGTAGTCAAGTGTAGTTGAAGGACACTGTGGTAGAAGGAAAGAGCCATAGGTGGAAACAGAAGAAGGAATGAAAGGAATGGCAGACTAATGGCATTTTAGGTTTGTTGGGTTGCTTCATGTGTTAAGAGGACATGCAAGGACCTGGTGAGGGAAATGTTAGGTGTGTTGAGTAGTTAGGCTGGGTCTTCAAGTGTTTGAAGGTAGAGAAGGGTACCCTCCACTGGTGGTTAGAATATTATATTTTAAGCATACCCAGTTGAGTGCTTCAGAAGATGCCATATGCTTTTCCCATAACAGCCAACTTACTTTTATGTGAAATTTGCACTTGGCAGTTTTGCAGATAGAGGTGGCAGAGATGTTGTGTGCGACAAATACTAGCTATTTGAATCTTTGTGTTTGAAGACATATCTCTGCTAAAAGCAAAACCCTAGGATTTGGAAAGTGCTAATGGATAGCTGAAGTGGAGAAAAGATGAATGGAAAGCAATGCTCTGACACAGCAGACCTCTCTGCTGGAAATGGTAATTTTGAATGAAAAGAAATCCGACAAAAACACTAAAAGGAAAGGACTATACATCCGTTCACACTGGGCTCTTTCTATGCAAACCTAAAGGGAAATGTATGTACTATTTGAATTCATTTGAATTCATGACTAAATGAAGAATGAAATAACACTAAGACAGATCTAGGGGTGCACCAGTGCAGTGTTCCCATGGTTCGGTACGTCATGGTTTTTGGGCCACGGTAACGTTATAGATACGGTAATCTAAGGGGGTTTTCACCATCATCATCATCAAAGCTCCATTGCTTGTATTCACACTGGCCCAGTTATTGCTATTGTTGCAAATTGTTGCTGGAAAGCATCTGTGAAAGATTAGTCAGTGCTTCTTCTCTATGCTGTAGGAGAAGGAACATAGGCTAGTAGTCTTTTAAAGTGAACAACTGGGCAATAGCAGAGAAGTCTCAGTGTCAGTTGTGCTGAGCTTGTTTTCACTTGTCAAAACCCTTTTTACAAACAGCAAGGTTTTGACTGAAAGGAAATCATGGGGGGAAATCACTGACGGGAAGTCTGACATGCCAGACCTTCTCTGTGAATGTTTGCTGAATGATGAGCAAGTTTTGGTAAATATTAATTACATGTACATTTTTTAGTAATCTGTGTATTGAACTCTCGGGGGAATGTTACAAAGTACTAAATACCACGGCATCCCTCGTGTGACCTAATAATGATTACACTGAATGTACAGTATAAACATATAAATGGACATTGAATTATAAAGCTGTTATAGCACCAGAAAAATCTAAAAACATTTTCTCAGCCACCTTGATGACTCAAATGGTGCCTGCTGCCTCTTAGTAACTCAAGTGAGTATGAAACATTTATGGTAGTGGACAAACTACAGCATAGAGATGGTGCTGCCCAGCTGCCACAGTCGAGTCCAAACAGAGAAAAACATTAGCTCAGCAGTACTGATGACTGGACCAACCAGGCAGGCAAGAGAGGGAAAGGCCACTGGGAGACTCTTCAATCACAGCAGGCTCATCAAACATGCATGAGACTCCATCCAGTAGGAGAGAGCCAGACTCACTTAACTGGTGTCTTCAGCACCATGGACAGCTCCTTATCAGGACAATAGGGCAAAGGGGGCCTGCCTTGGCAAACAGTCACACACACACACACACACACACACACACACACACACACACACACACACACACACACACACACACACACACACACACACACAGATTTACATCTGTGTCCCGCTAGGGGACTGCAGATGTAAATTAGCCTGAGGCTAACTCTGGTACAATGCATCAAATGTCAATATTTATGTTTCAAATTGTGCATAGTCCCTTATAAATAAAAAAAATTACAAAGAAATTGCAAATAGAGCCTTGAGCTCTCTTGATCTCTTGAGACACTGTGAATGCATGCTGATAATTTGTTTTTTTCAATGTTCAGTTGGAATCATTTAAAATATGTTCCTATTCAGGAATATATCTTGTTATTTCTCTTTCTTTC
Source organism: Tenualosa thibaudeaui (assembly GCA_027481765.1). Taxonomy (NCBI): domain Eukaryota; kingdom Metazoa; phylum Chordata; class Actinopteri; order Clupeiformes; family Clupeidae; genus Tenualosa; species Tenualosa thibaudeaui. The sequence continues at coordinate 23,639,411 of JAIFZK010000009.1, read as the reverse complement.
TCTCTCTCTCTCTCTCTCTCTCTCTCTCTGTGTGTGTGTGTGTGTCTCTCTCTCTCAATCTGTTTCTTTCTTTCTCTTTCTGTATTATCAGATTTGTTTATACACACAGTATTTTTCCCATTTCACCTCAAGGTCGTATCTCCAGTCCTTTGTCATTACACAAAATGTCTTTTTACACACCCCAAAGAATTTATGAATTACTCTCCTACCTAGCCGATATGTAACCCCCAACAAACTTCTAAGACAGCTTGAAAGAGGCAGTTATTTAAAGCAAGGTCCCTGTTATTCACATTTTGTTCTGGCTCTGTGACGACCTCGTAAATTCTTCTCTTTGCCAATCGAGTATGCATTCACACATCGCTTCACTCGTGCTGTGGTGGACTCGGGCCCGCTGTGACTCCGCTCTCACCATAGCCCTCTCACCAGGCTTCCAGCACCCATTAGATATGAGAGAGAGCCCCGCCCTTTCCTGCTCGCCGGCAATAACATCCCCCGACTCAGCGAAGCAGAGTGAAGGACTGGCGCTGACTGAGAAGCACATGGATTATCATAATAAAGGATGCAGAATGGAGCGAAGACACTGTCAGAGACACTGTGGAAAATGTGTTGATGACCCTCATCAGAGAAGAGCGAGAGGGAAAAGAAACAGAAAGTGAAAAAAGGAATGGGAATGGTGAGGAAGAAAGAGAGAGAGAGATACTGTGAAGATCAGGAGAGAGAGAGAGAGAGAGAGAGAGAGAGAGCAGCAGTCAGGGGACTGGGTGTGATAAAGGTGGCACAAGGATGAAAGAAGAGATTGTGTGAATAGAGTGTGTGTGTGTCTGTGAAGATTCTCATGTGTGTATGAAAATGAGACTGGGGACTGTTGGTTGGAATACATGACATAGATAAATCTGAAAAGAAAGAAAATATTAGGGAAAGAGAGGAGAGAGAGACTGAGGGAGAGAGAAGACTGAGAGCGATGCTGAGAGATTATAGAAAGCCGTTTTTTCCCTGCAGGCTATAATGACACAAATAATAGCATGGCTGTTTGTGTCTTCTCTAGGAAGGAAGATTTCTGCTGTGAGAATAGGCCAAGAGGAGAGGAGTAGAGAAAGGGAGGGGATCTGTAAGTCTGTGAGGAAGAGAGAGAGAGAGAGAGAGAAAGAAAGAAAGAGACATCAGGGCAAAAAAGAGTTTAGCTGTGAAATGCAGGTCAACCTTTTATCACCTTCATACTGACATAAACGAGCGTCCAGAAATAGACTTGCTATCTGGAGAGAAGTATATAGCCACTCTATCAGAGTAATTGAGTCTGTGTAACTACCCCCCCCAACCCAGTTTACTATGTGTCAGTCGCTATCCCTGCTGTGTAGTCTTTTTCACGCCCATCTTGCTCATGGCTGTTGTGTAGTCCTACATTTTTCACGTTGCTGTTCAAGGACATGGTGAATAATTCACACTGGTTTATTTTACAAGCAACATCAGGGGAGGTCCTGAAAGTGTGTGTGTGTGTGTGTGAGTGAGTGAGTGCACATCGTGGGGTACTAACAGGACTTGTCCAATAGGTGTGATCTGGTATGATTCGATTGGATGAGTCGAGATGGAACATGTGCCGCACTTCCACAAAACTCTTGACCTTCTGGCTGCCAGAGGCTTTCAGCAGTCGCTGCAGCTCAGCTCTAAATATTGATGCCAATGTTTTTATCACCGTCAGTCCATTTCAGAGCTGGAAGCTGGCTTTATCACCTCGCTGAGGCAATCAGCAAAATGTCTTGACCTGGCAGAAGTTGTGGGTTTTTAAGCCTAACTTGAGAATACTCAGTTCGAGCACTCACACAATCACACACTCTATTTGGAGACTAGGAGCTGTGGTTGTCAGTGGTGTGTCAAGAGCCCATCTGGAAACACTGACCAAAAAATATAGTAAAACTATCAGTGAACGTTGATTTCCTTGCTCAAAACTAAATTGACAGATATTTGGTGTTTTGACATCTTCAGTTGCTTAAAGGAGAAATCCAGTGTGAATGAATCCATAGCCCTGTTCAGGGTTTGTTCAGGGTCAAAGAGAGCTGTTGGCAGAAAAAACTATGAGAAAATGTGACCAAACATAGACCGAATAGTGAACTGCAGCCTAACACTACTTGAATGGGGCACAGAAACTCAGTGTCAGTTTAATTTTCCTATGCTCCATTCAGTTAACGTTAGCTGTTGGTTTGCTATTGACTTGTACTTCAGTGAAATGAGCATGAGCTGGACTACACTATCCATTCAGGCTATTTGTGGTTATTTTTATGGTTATAGTTACTTGCCAGATGCTTTTTTTCCCCAATAACATTAAACATGCCTTCTTTTTTTCTCAATAATTTAACATAACTTTGAAGCTCATGTGTATTCCTGAGACATATCCTGACAGCATGTACAGAACGACAGCTGCTAAGCTTCCTGAAATATGCATCTTGGTTGAGCTGTGCTTGCTTCACTATAAAACTGATTTCCTGTTCTAGGAATTTCTTACAGTTCCAAACGCATATCTGCCAGAGAACGAGTGCTACAGTAATCTTTGCACACCCATGAAGAGGCTTCAAACAGAGACAGAGGTTCTAGAACATCTTCCACCCACCTTCTCTGCAGTGCTCGGTGTTTGTCTCAATCCATCCAGTTCACGTGGTGGTCGGGGCTTTAGTTAGAGACATTGCTGAAAAAATAATAACATTTAGCCAAAGTTTAACCTGTTATCAATGGGTCCTATGAACATATGTATTGATTTTCATCCTCTGTGTATGCATAGCACTGTCTGTCTGCTCTGGACATTGACTTTTCCAGGTGTCTGGATCATGTGCCATGTTGATACAGGACTGTAATAATGCATGACTCGCTGTGTCTCTCCAGCTGGGAGGGGTTGTTGGAAGAGGTGTGTGAAGAGGTTGAGAGGCATTTACAAAGAGAGAGCGAGTGTGTGTGTGTGTGTATGTGTGAGCTGCAGCCTGTCGGCTCGGCTCTGAAGACACATCAGATGCACTGGCTGCTTCTCCACTCCACACCTCCCCACCTCCCTCTCACCACAGCAGCTACTGAATTCAAAAAAAAAAAGTGCAGCTATTAGAACACACAGCAATCCCTGCAGGCTGAAGCTCGCCTTTCCCCATTCCTCTTAATCGCAGACTGAGGGCCTCGGTGCAGTCTATGTAGCCTTCCCGAAATTAATCCCATTTGGACTGTCATCCATTCCCTGCTAATGGAGCCAGACACTCTGCTGAGGAGCCCAGGCGCTGTAATGAGAACGGTGACTTGTCACGCTATCATGTCTCAAGGAAGCGCCAGTTCCTGAGAGCTAAGCACAGCCCGAAATTAATCCCATTTGGACTTTGTCATCAAATGTTGCTAATGGTGCAGACTTTGGGCTTACATGCCCATATATATATATATGATATATATGACTATATCATATATCATATATATATATAGCGCCAGTTCCTGAGAATTAAGCACCCAAATTTGGACTGTCATAATTCTTTGCTAATGGAGCCAGACACTCTGCTGAGGAGCCCAGGCGCTGTAATGAGAACGGTGACTTGTCACGCTATCATGTCTCAAGGAAGCGCCAGTTCCTGAGAGCTAAACACAAGCCCAAATAATAATTACTTTGTACAAATGTTGAAGTGCATATTTGGGCTTACATGATATATATATATATATACATATACACACACACACATATAGTCGGGCAAAAATTGAATAAATCTTTTTGTGTGAGTTTCCGTGATGCGGAACGAAGACATTTGAGTGTAGTTTTGAATTATTCAGTGGTTAGCTTGTGATGATGATTAGCATTGCTAAATGTAGGCACAGGCACTTGAGTCTATGTCTAATAACTGTATGACAGTGACCAGTCTTTCATTCTTTTTTTTGTGTGTGTATCTGTCTGTCTGTCTGTCTGAGTGTCTTTCATTCAAGCATTGACCAACTCAGCTCTGCATCCACATATTTAAGAAACCCTGTGCTTAAGGTGCAAATGAAATATAACACTAAGGTTTATATGAGGTCACAAGAAACTGAAGTGTGACAATGAAGCCCTCAGGGTATCACAGTCTACATCACAGTTTACACCAATATAAAAAAACAGACACACACACACTGACCAGACAACTTTGTGCTCATCAAGAATAAAAAGAGGAGGATGACATCAGTTTTTTCTTTGCTCTTCTTGCTACACTTCAAAATGTAGCACTTCAGAAAAGTATTTGCAAACACAGTACAAGCTGTCTACAGCAGAGGGAATGTGGCCTGGCCTGTCTCTCGATATATTCAGACATAGCTGAAGGGGGAGAAAAAAAACAACCCAGACCCATTGCTAGCTGCTGGATATACTCACTTTCTCCTCACTTACTCCAGGCTGGGAATTACAGTGCCACTATGCTAAACAATGTGCTGACTACAGAAATCAAGCTAAACCAGCTCAGACCAGTTATATATATACGTATAGCCTATTTATTTTGTGTTTATATTACTTTTGTGTGGTGTCTTCAGACACAATGGCAAGTCTGCCACAGCCGCTGAGGGAACATCACAGGTCTTGCTGGGCTTTATTATACCAAGTGACTGCTGCACCCTGCCATGTTTCTAGGTCCTCCCTGCCTGGGCGAACAGGCCTGTGATGACAGATCCCATGAACTCTGATGAATGTGCGATGGGAGGAGCGGGCTCTGTGTCTCTGGTCTCCCACTGCTACTATGTGTCACCTCACGACACACAAAAATGAAATAAATAAATGTAATAAATAAATAAATACATTCACACTCTCAACTGTGTGGCTCTTGACCCAAGGCAATAGTACACTCTTTATCTCCAACCCCGCTTTTGTTTTTTAGGCCCCACCCCCACCCCCCTCACTGTTCTGTTCTGTTCTCGCTCTCTCTCTTTCTCTCTGTCTCTCTTTACTTTGATAAATGGGAAGAGCAACATTCAAGGCCACTTTCTAAGATCTGGACATTGCAGCAAACCCTGCCTTGCAGGTCTGTGATGAAATCTTGTGAAAGCTCACTCTTTGATATAGATCACCATTCTCGCTAGGGAGCAAACAAGGTCACCCAAGCTGCTATGGTTGTGGTTTATGTGGTGGAGGATGTGCATTATAATAATAATATTCATAGTCATCATATGTCATGATTTAGCTTGAATGTTATCCTCTTTTGTAAGTCACTTTGGATAAAAGAATCTGCTAAATGCATAAATTCAATGTAATACAGTGTAACCTAATATTTTATTTCATCAGTGCACTTTTAACAAACTTACTGCTTCTTATTTACGTACAGTGGGACATTGTTTAATTAGCCTATTGTTGTAAAGAATTATGGCATGTGTTTAGAAGATAAATGTCTAGAAGACAATGTAATAGAACAGTTTTCATAACTGAAATCTACAGCAACTTTTCTCCATACTAAAAGTCAAAATGAATGCATTATCTCACTATAGGTTACAATGGACAGTTTAGCATTCAGATAAAATAGCAAAATGTTTATCTTGAGATTGATTTATCTGCAAATGTAAATGAGTCCAAAACCACTCTGCAGCCTTTACATGTCTGAAATGTCATGTTGTTTTGTGTACAGGATGTCCAAATGCATGCTGTATGCTTGGGTACAGTCCAGCCTATGACAGAAAATGGAATGTTTTGAACAGCACTTGTGTGTCTCTATAGTTTGCTGGTCTGAATTGCAAAAAAGAGACTCTGACAGATGAATGCAATGAAACTCATGTTGTCATTGAAACGTGACCTTCAGGCGTTCTGCCTCTCGCATTTGACAGCTCCCACCAGGGTGCCATGCAGGGAGTCGGGGGGGAGGGGGTGAAGGAGGGGAGGGGGGCAGCCTGCAATCAATCTCAGCACCGCCCAGATGGCTGCCGATTCTCAAACTGGCCTGGCCCAGATCAGGGCCAGATCAGTGCTGGTCCACACTGTAATCTGTTCGTGTTTTGGAGCCCCTGGATTGGAGTAAGAAATGTAAAAAAGCTTAAATTTTGAAACACAAAACCATTCATAGTCACAAACACACATGCAAGGTCTTCACAGCATACTTGCACTGATTAGCTCTGAATTTAAAAAATAATTAAATATTTAAGCATTAATACTAAGGAGCTTTATTTGTGGGAAAGCTACAACTCTTCCTTTACTGCCTCTTGTTTATTTGAAGAAAACAGGATTTCACCAGACTGAATCCATATTTGCTAAAGACACTGACGTTAAAAGCACACAGGCTAGATTTCCTTTGAAAAGACTTGGGGATGTTGAAGAATAAAACGAACTTTGGATCAGGAATCTATTTCAGAGGCAAGGACATAGTTGCATCATAGCATACAATAGCCCTACCATCTGAATAAGGCATAAGGCCAAGCCACAAAGAAAATACTAATGAATCTTTATCCAGTAGAAGATTTGCCATCTTGTGATATCTTTAGACTAATCTAATAGAGGTTGGATTCTTTATAATAGGATGGGAAACACTCAAGACACAATCACTTCCAAACAAGAGAGGATTTGAAACACAGTGAGTTAGCTAGAGAGTATGAGACATACTGCAACAGAGGATAAGGATACAGAAAGGCACAAAAAGATGTTGAGTGCTCGCACAATGTGCATAGAAGTGTACCATAGCCTTTACACTGCTTCAGTGCTCACTAAGCAAAAAAGCAATCTCCCATGAGTCCCCATTACTGTAGAAATGAATACATCATCTGCATATGTGCATCCTAGCACTAAAAGCCATGACCTTAGCATAACTTGGCCTGCAGTTAAATCTGCATCCTATCCTTCTCTCAGATGATGTAACCCCATTTCCCATTTTCCCCTTATTGTTACCCCCATGACCCATCTCACTCCTTGAGTTTAACACTATGTCTGGCCGCTGCTACACTGTCCAGACATAATTCCTGACAACCACCTATGGACTGACTACCATGTAATGTAAAGTGGGATAATACTCTCTAACTATTATGAACCTTAGCTAAAACCATAGACAACTTGTAGTCTATCATGGTTACTACTGATTGTAATTTTCCTCCATGACTCCTGGCAGTTGGGTTAGCCCCTTGAGTCGTGGACCTGCCCAAGGAAATTTTCCTTTAAAGTACCACGAGACAATACTATTGTAAAAGGCGCTGTATAAATAAAACTGAATTGAATTGAATTGAATCGAAGTTCATTTTGTTGGCAGTTCAGACTGACCATCTCCATGGTCATGGTTAAACAGGTATATGTTGCCCTCAGTGTTATTAGTTTATGTGTTGTATGTTTTGTCGTCATTTGTCAAAAGTAGGAACATATGTCCATCAAAAGAGGGATCCATGGAAGCTTAACTCGGTGAATATTTTTTAGTTTATGTGTTGTATGTGTATATTTTTTAGTTTATGTGTTGTATGTGTATATTTTTTAGTTTATGTGAACATTTTTTAGTTTATGTGTTGTATGTGTATATTTTTTAGTTTATGTGAACATTTTTTAGTTTATGTGTTGTATGTGTATATTTTTTAGTTTATGTGAACATTTTTTAGTTTATGTGTTGTATGTGTATATTTTTTAGTTTATGTGAACATTTTTTAGTTTATGTGTTGTATGTGAATATATTTTAGTTTATGTGAACATTTTTTAGTTTATGTGTTGTATGTGTATATATTTTAGTTTATGTGAACATTTTTTAGTTTATGTGTTGTATGTGTATATTTTTTAGTTTATGTGAACATTTTTTAGTTTATGTGTTGTATGTGAATATATTTTAGTTTATGTGTTGTATGTTTTGTCGTCATTTGTCAAAAGTAGGCACATATGTCCATCAAAAGAGGGATCCATGGAAGCTTAACTTGGTGAATATCTTTCCTGTCCTTAACTCTGTGTCAGACATGCCAGTGACCACTGTTTCCCTCACTGTTTAGCACACCAATGGAAATTTCCTGTGGCTGTCGCCACACTGATGAAGTGACCTCTATTTCTCTGGTGTCAACCACTCAGGCAGTCCCACTTATGACCCCTGGCCTGTCCATCTTGCTCTCATCCTCCTTAATCTACTTGTTATCTTTGCTCACTGAGGAAGTGCAGCTAGCCTGTATGCCACATATTAGATTAGAAGGCAAAGGAATTTGAGGTGCTTGGATTCCTATAGACATGAACATTTACAGATGGTAATTTTTTTTTTTCAAGCCGTTTTTGATGGTTTGATTCAATTTGAGAAAACAACACTTTCAAATTGCACACACTGGCTTGTATGCAGATATAAGCAGGGAACAAATTGTTAATGATTACAACTTAAAATAGTTTAGTGTTTGTGACTTATTTTGTGGCTGTCTCTTTGTTTCAACAGACAATACTTCAAAGGAAATATGCTACTGATTGTTGTCTATAAAGAAATGTGTGATTTGACTTATAATACATGCTACAATTCAGTGAGCTCTCAGTGCTTGAGTGCTACAAAAGATGATTGGAGAGTCTAGATTATCAGCTTAAAGCCATGAGTTCACCCAAGTGCAAAAGTCTTGGCACTTTAGATCTTTGAGGTGCAGATTACCAATGATTATTTGCATTGTATTATACTCTGAGACGTCTGCCATCATTCTTAATGTCTCTGTGAATGTGAAACTTTCTCTCCTTATTGGTTTGTGTGCATGATGAGTTGCTTTTTATTAAAGGATGCTTTCATAAGCTTGCAGTGATGAATGGAAACGGCTTCAGTATAGAATTTTCATTTCCTGTAGCCTCTCACAATAGAAGAAACCTAAACATGATACAAAATTTTTTACAACCACCAAACTATAGGTGTCTTGGTTAATACAGTATCCATAGAGGGAGTGGGCCAGCTATCGATCATGTTCAAATGAAAACGGCAAACTATTTCATTTTCTTTTTGATCCTTCTGTCTTGCCATAGCTTTAGCTCTTACCCCAGTCGCTGAAGCTAACGCTGGCATTATGTTTTGCATAATCCACCTTCAATGCTGTTTTCACCACGTGTCAAGATTGTCTTCACACCCTGCTGGGATGTATGGAATATGTGTGCATGTGTTTCCGTGGATGTTATGTGTGTGTATTTCTGTGAGAGTGTAGAGATGTGTGTGCGTGTGTCTGTGTATGTGTGTGTGTGTGCCTGTCCATACATTTACAGTAAAGTGTGAGCACACTTTTGTGTTCTGTGAAATATGATACTGATTTGGATGCAAGTATTGTGTTTGTATGTGTAAAGAGAAAGAATTATTTTATGCATGAAGGCCTGTTTGTGTGTGTGTGTGTGTGAGGGAGATAGTGTAACACCACAGGTTGTCCTCCAGCTGCAGCACATGGTGGTAAAGGGTCCTAGAAATACACCCATGCTTCAGATCAACACTTCACAGATCAAACACATTGCGAGGGTATAAATAAACTCCAGTGTTGTTCCGTTAGATCTCACTCTGTCTCTGTTAGAAGTAACATCATCATAGCAAACACACCCACAGTCACACCGCACGCACAGCAAACACACCCACAGTCACACCGCATGCTGAGGTGAGAGGAGAGAAGGAGAAGAAAGGAGGCCTTGAAATGTTTTTGTTTCTCGAGGACAATGATCTTACCAGCCTGCTCTTCTCTGTTCCCTGTTCCCTCCCTGCTCATTGCCATGGGCAAACAACAGATAAGGTGCTGCCAAGGTACCTACACTACTCACTACTCACCTGTGCCCGTTAGGCATGAAAGGCACCGTGATTACTGATGATGTACTGCTCCTGACATCCTTGTTTCCTCAGTGGGTTCACTTTTTAGTTCTAGTTGTATGTTCTAATTCTAGTTCTAAGCTCTAGTTCTAGTTATTAATAGACTGTGAACAGACCATTAGGTCATGGATTTTGGACAGTCATCTCCATGTAAGAAAAAACGCTTAAAACAACACACACACACACTGAGAGAGAGAGAAAGAGAGTGAAAATGGTGCCTTCATCACATCTAACATCTAACACCACATGAGAGCAATATAACCATTTATGAATGTGTTTACAATACATAATAAATACGTATAGGCTACTTGTATGGTCCTCTTGGCATATACTTACTGTGGGTATCATGAGCAGACAGACAGAGTGACAGACAAATATGTCTTCCGTTTCTTTTTGACTGGTGCAATAACACAGTGTAAGCATTGAAATGGGTCTCATACAGCATCATTTTGCACGGATAGATGGTTTCAAACAGATGGATTTGGCAGATGTTTCTTGGCATTCTCTGAGCCAAGAAATAAAACTGGCAGTCCTCTTCCACTCATCCACATTTCATATCCTGATGAGATGAACATACTGAACAAGAGATTTGCTAAGAACCACAGTCAGCTGAATACTTGTAGGGCCGTGGCCTCAGCACAAGAGTGTCATTCCAATAAAACATCTTGAAACACTTGATCTTTTCATCTCATTCTACATGTATGTGCTTCTAATCTAAACAAAAGATGCATATGAAGATTGAACTCTGTGCTGTGCTTATGAAACACGGCAGATCACCCCATCAGCATCTCTACTGCAACATATAGTGTAGCTTTCCTGTGGATTTGCTGTCAATTTATTTGCATCTGCTTATATCAACACTTTGACATGTTTGCTGATTGCAGGGAGGATGAGCCCATTACCACCAGCATCAGGTCATCCAGCTGATGCTTTGAACTGTGATTTTACTGATTAAAATGGGGGCATTTGTCTTCGTGTCTCAATGAGGGGAGCTGACCCCTCAACCCTGGCAGGGTTTTAGCCATTTAATCTAGATATGTCATACTGCTTTGTGCACACTGAGTCTTTTTGAAATACTTTGGAAAAACAGCAGCTGGAGAATCATCAGTGTTATGAATTTATCAAGACTGATTTACATTACAGGAGATCAATCACTGAATAGGAATGAAGAATTCTGAAGCACCGACTGGGTCAGAAGCCGCAATTACCAGGCTTGACATGATGAGACTAAACACCTGGCAAATGACTTTATTAGACATTCATTGACTTCTGATCTGCAGTTGAGCTGGAAAACTAAATATGTTGCGAGGGCAAATTTGGGGAGATTATCTGAGGTGTGTTTGATAGTTTGCAATGTCATGGCAAAATGTTGGAGAAACAGACTGGTCTATATTAGTAATATAAACCAAATACTTTAATGTTGTTTAATTTTGTGCAAAGGATTGTGAGGGATTCCTCAAATGGCATATGTTTCCTTCCTTGTGGGCAAATACTTTCTGTGAACTTTAAAACTATAGGGCATGCTAGAGCTCTCTGTTTGCTGGTTGGTTAACAAAAAAAATTGCAAAGGAAACCTAAGCCTTTGGAGAGATCCCTGACACAGTACTGTAGTAAAATGCAATGTTGAGCAGAAGTACAAGGTGGTGCTATCCTGGTTAAGAGTATAAGACCAAAAAGGCATTTTCTCTCCATTTACTAATTACAGTGAAGCCTTAATTAAAAATTAAAAAGCAATTAATAGTGGAACACCAATGGAAAAAAAAAACTGGTTGGCAGAATTCTATTGAATGGTTTAGTAGAAATGGGGCAACCTGCAGCGACATCCTTTAGCCCTTTAGACCATTTCTAATGAGGTGCTGATTGGGATTGATTACACCCCCTCACCTGCGCCCCCTAGTGTCTCAACACGACTCTCCCGTCAGCCAAAGAGAATGAGGGACATTCATGTAGAGTATGGGAGAGAGTGAGATAGAGAGAAAAATGTCACTGAAGACAAAAAGAAAAGAGATTTCTGTCTCGCTCTCTTTGCCCTTTCGCTGCGGAAGCATCAACATAACCCTGCACCCCTTTGGTTAGCATCATCTTTGCACATGATTTTGTTCTCCTGACACAGGAAATTATAAAGGAAATGTCTTCTCATGTTGAGGTGACATTTCAAATGAATAGCCTGCCAGAAGTCGTTATTTCTTTGGAGCAGA